>JADRCD010144425.1:0-20524 GCA_019843815.1 Montemys delectorum
TCTCAACTTCATATGGAAAAACAAAAAACCCAGGATAGCTAAAACAATCCTGTACAATAAAAGAACTTCTGTAGGTATCACCATCCCTGATTTCAAACTGTATATACCACAGAGCTACACTATAAAAACCACATGGCATTGGCATAGAAACAGACAGGTTGATCCATGTAGTAGAATCGAAGACCCAGAAATAAGCCCACACACCTATGGACACTTGATATTTGACAAAGAAGATGAAACCATACAATGGAAAAAGGAAAATATCTTTAGTCAAAGTCTTAATCTTTATTAGATATAATTTTTGCATATATGAAATTTTTGGTTATAGAAATGAAGTATGTAAATTAAAACTTTAAAAACATAATGGATATATAATGCCTTCGGCTCTCATTATTCTGTGTATCTTCTGAGAGGCCAGTGTTGCCTCTGTTCTTCCACCCTTTGTTTCTCGATCCTAAGGGGTTTGAGAGAACAGGACCATGTATAGCTGTTTTCCCTCACTTGGAGAAGGTTAGACCTATTGCTGTTGCGATTCAGGCTGAGCATCTGAGTGTCTGCTCCTGAGATGTGTTCTGGAGAACAAGCGAGGTCTCGTGGAGCAGCTCTCTGTGAGCTCCAGAAATGGCTCTGGCTTCACAGGCTTCGTGCTGTTTCTCTGTTGGGAAGGACCCTTCCTACCTAATTATTATTTTAACCTCCCATGATAGCTAAGTTATCATTATTAGTAGGACATTTTTTAAATGAGTATAAACTATACAGCTTATATATTAAATTAAATATCATTTGGCCCTTCGTTGAGTTATTACTGTTCCAGTAGTTATTAATTATTAAAACTTGCTATTATTTAAACTTCTCATTGTGAATATTAATGAATTTGGCTCTGTAAATGATATCACATATTTACAAAAGTAAAAGTGTTCTTGGTGTGTTAAGTAGGATCAACTGAAGTATCAGGCGGTGTACATTAAAGAGTTACCAAGTAAGGTACAGAGAGCCAGTATGTATGGCTACTACTTTGAATGCACTGCTCTGTCACATTTCCTTTTAAGCATATTTTGCACTGTGGTTAAGAAACTTTAATTTCCCTTAGTAAACTGCTTCTATTTTATTTCTGAGAAACGTCATTATATTAGTTCTTTTATGTCACATGCAGAAGTGATCTAGGTAATTCTGTTTTCTCTGTGACAGCAAATAAACTCAGCCCCAATTATTGAAAGGGTAGATCTGGGGGCATAGTGGTGCAATACCTGTAATTTCAGTACCTTGGAGGTGGAGGCAGGAGGAGCTATTTTTGTCATGACAGTTAATTGCCACTTTGGAGGTTTGCTCCCTGTGACTAGTCCTTCATCCATAGCACATGGTCTCTAGCTCTGTAATAGTGCTGGCACAGTGCAGTTAGCGCTGTTCTTTAGTGGACTTATGTAATGTGGACTTGATGTGCTTGGATCTTTGCATGGTTGTTTACATTTTGTAATGGTCTTATTAAATTATATGTGCATATTACACTGGCTCGGACACTGGATGGGATAGTTGACCAGTGTCTAACACTGAGCTTTCCCATCTATGAACATGATGTATTTGTCATTTATTTAGTTCTTTAATCATTCTTAATAATGCTTTGAACTTGGTTTTGTATATAAGGATTATACATATTTTGTCTGATTTATTGTTTGATGTTAAGATATAGTCATTTAAAAGATAACTTTCTTGCCTATAGAAATATAATTGACTTATGTAACTGACTACATGTGTGCCATCTTCCCTCCCTTCCCAATCAGTGTTTCTCTATCTTATTAGTGTAATGTCCAGATAGTACAAGCTGACAGCAGGCAACTTTGTCTTCCCTATCTTATAAGAAGGAGATGTCTGCTTTTTTCTCAGCTCTCATTGTTCTTGTAAGCTCTCTTTGAGGCCATATTAGCTATTCTTCTGTTGCCGTGATAAAATATGATGACCAAGGCAGAGAAGGAAGGTGTATTTGGCTTATGGTTCTAGAGAGAAAAGAGCCCGGAGCATGCTAGTGAGCAGCAGGTGTGGCAGGGGCAGGAGCCAAGAGCTCAACTAGAGCATGAAGTGGAGAGAGCCACCTGGAATGGCTTCAGGCTTTTAATCTCAGAGCCCCGGGACACACTTTCTCCAGCAAGGCTGTAGCACCCAAACCTGCTTACACTGTGTGCAAATGCCTGAGCTTGTGGGGATAGTCCTTACTCAGATCACCATAGGGCTGTCCATCAGATTCAATAATCTGCCTCTAGTTCCTCATGGTTTGGGAAATGTTTTTTAATTATGAAAGAATATTGTATCTTGTCACATGCATTTGGTGAATTTATTGAGATGGTTATCTTATTCTCTTTTAATCTGTTAATGTGGAAAATTATATATTTTTAAAGTTAAGCTAACCTTTTATTTTTGAAAATATGTATGTATAAAACATATATATATATATACACATATATATGTATATATGTATGTATCTATGTATATATATGTGTGTATTACAAGTATTTTCTTTCATTCTATGGGAACTTTTGATTTTTTAATGGGTTCATTTTGAACAAAAGTCTTATGTTTTTGTGAAGTTAAATTTTTGATTTTGGATTTAATTATTGTTCTAATTTTCTAAGATGGGAGCTCAGGTAATTAATTTTAGACTTTCTTGCTCTTTAACACTACCAGTTAAAGCTAAAATTTCCACTCCTCATTATTTTACCTGAACTTGAAACATTTTGATACATATTTTCATCATCATCACTTTAATAAAAATGTTTCCTAGTATCCTTTGTAGTTTTCTTCTCTTATGTACAGATTGTTTTAATTCAATTGATGTCTAGATATTTGGAGTTTGTCTAAGCGTTTTATCATTGTTTATTTCTAACTTACTTTCTTGCAAGTCAAAGAGCACACTCGTTAAATTTTAATCGTTGTGCTGGCTGCTTTTATATCAACTTGATATAAGCTGGAGTTATCTAGGAAGAAGAACTCAGTTGAAAAAAATGCCTGCATGAAATTAGCCTGTAGGAAAGTCTGTAGTACATTCTCTTAGTGATGTGGGAAGGCCCGTGGAGTAGTGGTCCTGATTGAGCAAGCCATGAAGAGCAAGCTAGTAAGAAGAGCATCTCCATGGTTTCTGCATCCGCTCCTGCCTTGAGTTCCTGCCCAAATTCCTTTGAGGATGAACTATGACCTGAGAGTGTAAGCTGCACACCCTTGCTCCGTAAGTTGCTTTGTCTTGGTGCTGTCCTAATAGAAACCTAACTATAGAAACTTGCTTTGGGGAAACTCTTGGCTTCTCTTGGTGACTGTGTGTTCTACAGTAATTCCGTGGCTTTTTATAAACAAATACTAGGCTAATTTGGTTTACTGTATCATTCAGGTTAATGTGCTGATCTTTAGGGAGAAGAGTTTGAAATATTTTAACTATGAATGTAGACTTTTACCTCATGTAATTTGAAGAGTGTTTTAGACACATACATATTTGGGATTTTTTTTCTCCTTTTGAATTGTTTAATCATTTTGAAGTACATTTATTCATCCATCCATCCATCCATCCATCCATCCATCCATCCATCCATCTGATTCAGGGCATTACTACTCTAGCCCTGGTTGGCCTAGAATTTACATGGAATGCACTTGTTTCCCAGGTTCTGGGACTATAAGCATGTGCCACTACACTTGGCTTCTTTTTCTTTTATTTTTGTCCTTCCTCCCTCCCTCCTTCCCCTCTCCCTTTCCTTTCTTCCTTTCTTCCTTCTTTCCTTCTTTCCCTCTCTCTTTCTTGTTTGGTTTTGCTTTGGTCTGTGGTAATGTGTTTTTTTGTTTGTTTGTTTTGTTTTTTGATATGAAACCCCTCAGCACTCTAGATGTGTTACCACTCACTCACCTGTTGCCCTGCTTGTGACCTGACTTTTGCCTTTGCTGTGAACTAGAAAGGCCTCTTAGATTTACTTAAACATTACTGGCCATGGTCACAGGAAGTGTTGCCACTTTTCTGTTTGTGTTAATGAAATGTTGGGGTTCCTTAATGGCCACCAGAAGACAAAGAGGGAACTCGCATCCCCTCCTGCTTTTCTAAATTGTATTAATATAAGAGTTTAAGGGTACACTCAAATGGAAGCTCAAGGACCATCTATTAGAGTTTAAAACAAAACAAAAAAACAAAACCCAGGGCAGGCCAACTGTAGATCCAGAGGTGGGGTGGAGAAGAGGAACGAAAGCTGTGCTGTCTCATGGGCACAGAGGTCAGACACATGGTGGACAAGCAGCCAATGGTGAGGACAGGTGCTTCCTATTTGGTTTCTGACCTGAGACAAGGGGCTGAGGTACATATTTTACATACCAAAGCAGACCCAACCTCTAGATTCTCCCAACATTTCTCAATCTCTACCTGGCATGCCCTGCTCCCACCCCTGAACTTTCCAGTCCAGGGGCTGGGCTGCCCTCTCTCAGGAGCTCTTCCCTATATAATACAGGCATTTTGGTCTCTCCCTCTCTGTCTTCATCTCCTCTTTTCTCTCTGCATGCACATCCCTTTCTCTCTTTCTCTCTCTTCTACCCTTTCCACTCCTTTTCCCCATGGTGACTTCCCTGGCGTTGGTCCAGTGAATTCATTCGCCCAAGAGCAGCTTCCCAATAAATCTGCCTTTAATATAATCTAATCTGGTTTAAATTGGCTCATTTCACCCGAGGCAGAGAAATAACCTATCTCTTCTGAGCAAGAGTGAGGAAGCCCAAATGTGGGAAAAGCCCAAAGTATTAAAAAGCATACTTAGAAAAGAGATAGAAAGAAGAAGAGAAACTATGCTCTTCTGAATAAATTGGAAAAGCAAGCAGATTTGCAAAGCCCCTGGATGAGGACAAGAATCCTGGGAAGGAAAAGTTCAGTTTCTCCTTAAAGGACCAATTATTCTCTTTAACAAAGTGAGCCTACCTTCTTAGGGGTGAACCCTTGGCCAGGTGACTGAGCTGGAAGGAGTGCTGGAAGGAGGTACTTTTGTCTTGGTATTTTATATGACTGTTGCAGGGGGTAGATTGTTTTTCTGGTTCTGTTGACTTAAGCCACAGTCAGATTGTAGCAATCTATGTGCACATGCTGGCTCAACAGCTCTAATGCCTCACTGCTTCAGGAAATGGTCTTAGGTCTAGCTACTGCATCTAATGCATCCGTACATTGTTCTGCATCAGGGGCACAAATGGGTCACAAAGGTGAATTAGGGAATGTGGAAAAAAAAAATCAAAGCTGAGTTTTCAAATTAACTCTAGTCTAAAGCATAGCAAGAGCTTAAAGATCAGTGGACTCCAAACAGTTTTTCAGAAAAATCATCCCCATAAAGGAGTCTGTTTAAAAAGTAGATTTCTCATTTGCTGATTTTCTTCAGCCCCTCAACCTTACCAGCTTCCTGTTTGTCCTTTTCATGCTAGATGCCAGTGTGGGCTCTGAGTCGAGGCAGCCCTTGGACATCAGTCCTGTTCTCGTGACTGTTAGCATCCTCCATTAGCTTTCTGTCTACCCTCTGTGAAACCAGTGTGGCCATTGCTCCAGAAGCAGGGAGACACCGTAGGAACGGTTAATCTTATTTCCTCTATAGTTTTTCAGTGTTGAATTCTCTTCTGGCTTCTGGCTTACTTATAGTTTCTTATAATTGTGAAATAATAGCTACTCCTAGTCAAGATTCTAAAGTTGTTCTCGGTTGTAAGGTTCGTGTGACCACCACTTCCTTTTCCATTACTGAAAGCTGACGTGCTGTTGATGAGTATTTCTGTGAGACACAGGTGTTTCTCTGCACAGGTTGATGGTGGCCTCTGGGCACTTTAAATGTAACCGTCTTCTTTGAGGCGATGCCCTTTTGAGGGACGTCCTTTATTCACAATTGCTTAACTTGCATTTTTGTCTTTTCTGTTTTTTGATGCAAACTCTCTACTTACTGTTTTCTTTGTATTTACTGTTCTGATTGTGGCTGGATAATTTTCATCTGTTTGATATTCTCATTGATTACATTTTAACATAAAGCATTTGCTCCATTGTTTTTTCTCTTATGGGATTGGAAATGTACATGATTACTAATTTAGAGTGTCGTAGCCCTCTCCCCTTACCTTTTGTTTTCCTAGTTTCTATGCTTGTCACATGAATGCTTTCTGTTGTAGTTCACTAATCTTCTTCTCATCTATATGCACTCTGTATCCACTCTGCATTAAACTCACAAAACTCACTTTGTCATGTGTGCCTTTATCCAGCAGAGTGCTGCTGTCGAGGACAGGCCCCTCCCCAAGCCCTGTCCCGATGGTGTGGACTGCAGTTCTCCTCTAGACCTTGTCTGAGGAACAGCAGCCCCAAGCTTTATCTTCTGTTATCAGAGCACCGTCTCTATTGGTTTGGGGGTTGCATTTTCTTTTAACTATTAAAATTTCTCTTTAAGAATATGCAGACGGTTTGGTGAATCTGTGCTATCCTTGGCTCTGTCTCCCTTGTCTGTTTTTCCCCTTCAGTCGTCACCTTTATGAGTTACAAACAAACAAGAATAGATACCAGCTCACCACTTTTCTTACTTACCTCACTACTGCTTTCTCTGTAAGCTTCTACAGTATGTGGTTTGGGTAGCATGGATGGAGGATGTATAGCTGTGAATGTTCATCATTGCCGGGTTCCTAATCTGCAATAACAAAGGGCAAAGTTACCTCCATTGAGCCAGGCTCCAGATCTCTAGAGTCAGTGCTAGTCATTCTTCCTCCCCAGCAAACACCTTTGTTCTATTTTTACTGTCCCTCTTGTCCTCATGTTATTACCATTAATAAAACTTGGATCATGTCTAGGAATTACTAATATTGTAAATAATTTTGGAAAAGACATTGTATTCATATATCCTTAAACTCTGAGTTTTTCCCTCCCTCCTCATTTCTCTCCTTCCTTTCTCTTTCATGGTTGCATTTTCCAAAGCATACTAAATGTGTTGTGCAGTGTGAGACTTCCAGTTGTGATAATATGGTCTGTTTATGTCAAACACAAAGAAATGTTGCTACAGATGTTAAATCTGTCTTTGTTATGAAACACTCAGGATGAAAAATGCCATCTCTAAAGTACAAGTATTTATTTCCTGTCAAAAAGAGAAGCAGTATGAAAGCCCCGAATATAGTATTTATACGACTTTTATTCTGTGAAAGCATCCTTTGAGATAATGGCACCTCTACTCCAGTTACTGCTTGCTCTGGCAGTACTGCACTTGGTGCTTCAGGTGTGCTGCCTGCTCTTACTCTATGAAGTGGTTACTGCTGCCATAGTCTTTGCAAGTGAAGGAGTTGAGGCTCACACAGATTGTGTTAGCTTCTTTGTTAAAAACACAATGGTAAAAGTTGTGATTCAAACAGCAATGGGACAGAGATTGGTTTATTTTTACCTGCTCATTGTGGAAACATGTATTCTGTTATGAGCTGCAGTTGTCTCTTTACTTGTTGCTGTGACTAGGTACCTGGCAGGAAGCCACCTAAGAAAGAAGTAGTTGTGGGGCTTTTGGCTTATGGTTCGAGGGCATACAGTCATGGTGGATACAATCCAGCACAGAGGAAGGGATATGAGGCAGTTGATCTTGTTGTGTCCTCAGGCAGGCAGCAGACAGAGGACAGGAAGTGAGGCCAGCCTATAAAACCTCCATGTGCATGCCTAATGACCTCCGCCTTTTAGTGATACTCTACTTCCTAAAGACTTCTAACCTTCCCAGTCAGCACCACTAGCTGGAGACCAGTGTTTAAACATACAGTCTGAACTTTATACTGTTACCCTTGTGTTTAGTCTTAGGCACTGGTGCTGTGGAGGAGCCAATGACATCAAGCAAGTAGAGTCTTGACGTTAGCATGGTGGCTGAGCTAGACCACCCACATTTGGGACTCTGCTTTGCTGGTTAGCTATGTGATCTTGAACACAGTAGTTACTTTTACTTTTCTACATCAGCAGTTTTCCCCACCTGGGTGATGATGCTTGGACATTTCTCACTCAGTCAATGCAATTCAAGTTCCTAGAGCTCTAGGCTTCTGCTCCGGCGTGTTCCGATGTCTGCTTTCCCTAGTCAACAAGGATCTCAGACGGCGGTATTCAGTACTGGATCCTAGAGGTTTACCTACCTCTTTCTGATACTTTTTTTTTTTCTGACAAACATTCCATCTAGTATTCAGTTGCTGTTTTAAATGCCAATGATCTGTTGTCATTCTTGCTCATTTAAGATTTGCATCTGATCTTTCACCAAGTCCTGGCAATTCCATGTATAAAGTATGTCTCAGCATGTTTCCAAGTCCACTGTTAACATCTTACTGGAATGACTTTCTGCTGCAATTTTATTATAGCTTTCACTGACTGCATTCCAACTCCTTCTCACTCCACACTCCGCCCAGCTATACATGATGAAGCAGGTCTGGAGAGCCAGCATCGGCCTCTGGACTTCTACATGGCATCTGGGTTTAACAGTCTTCTAATTCTGAGGGCTTTTGTTTTTCTTGACGTTACAGCTGTCTTACCCAGTCCCGCATGGGTGCCCTCCTTTATTACATGGTTTTCATTTATTAACTGAACATGTATTTGTTGTGCGCCTTGCTGTCTGCCAGGTAATTGGAAGTCACAATGTTAGTAGGACACAGATATAGCTGATTAAAAATTTTAACAAAGTTTGGAGCATTGTGGTAAAGACACAGGCGGGTTCATCCCATGAAAGAATGAAGCAGAATGATAGAACTTGTTTCCATGTTTGAACGACAGCCCAGGAAAGGACGAAGAAAGATGCATTTAAAGCAGAGTTCTTTGAGATAAGTAGGAATTATCCTAGTGTGCTGCTGGGGTGGTCTCAGGGAAGATTTGGTACAGGAAATAATTTGTCCAGAGGTAAGGAAAACCAGGACTGTTGTGGACTTGAAATCTCTCTGTGGCTACAATATAGACAGTTCAGGAGTATCCATGGCAAGATGGGATGGAAAAGGTAGGCAGAGACTTTGATAGTGGTCTTAAGGACTAAGTCTTGACTGAACTCACAGATGGAGACTTAGGGTATCACAGAGATCTTGGGACTCTGATTTCCTACATGTGACGGCAGACCACAGGCAGGCCACTTAACCTCCTGTGTCCTGTCTGAAAAGGGGATAATGATGCTCCTGCTTGAAGGGTTACTCTTGGTGTCTTGGGCTTGATTCCTATTCATGATGTGTACCCTGTACCCTGTACTTTTTTGATGTTTACTGACCAGATGCTTTTGTGTATGTGTGGATTCAGATGCCTCATGCTGTGAGACAAGAAAGTCTCTAGAGTCTCTAGAGCAAACTCCCCAACCCTGGCCTACAGTTCTCATCAGAGTGCCATACTATGATTAGATTTGTCTATAATTATGATTTGTAACTTAGCTTGCTTTGTCACCCATCTGTAAGAGCAAATGTGCTGACTCAAGGACAGATACCCACACCCTGCATAGTTGGCCTGGTTGCTGTAAGTTGCCATTATAATTCTGCATGGGACTTGTGAGTGTGGTTAAGGAGAACTTTCTGTGAGGTAGATCTGCTGCTCACATGTTACCCTATTGGATTCATGAGTATTGGAGGCCAAGGAACAAACAGAATATAGAAAATTCCCTAAGTAACATATAAGCAATTTTCCAAACAAGCTCTATCTCCTTAAGATTCTTTCTGCTTCTGCTCCACTACTGACGGTGAAGACGGCAGTTTTACATGCTTACATTTTTATAGTTTACATTTTATTTGGGAGAGCTGTGAGTTATCATTATAAAAATGAACAGAATGCTTAATTTAGAATTAGTGATTAACTTGTAAGTTCACTGTGGACTGAGCATAGAATAAATGGTTCAAATCAGCTGGGCAAAAGATATTTGACTGTTTGATTTTTTTATATGTATATTCATTTGTCATTGTGAGGAAATTTTGACACTTGGCAGTCATTTGTAGAAATGACTGTATTTTTTAATTTCACAAGCAACCAAACCATCTATATTCATTTTTGAGTATCCGTACTGAAATCTAAAATAAGAAAGCTAATTTTCTTTTAATGCTTCTAAATTGGGGGCAGGCTCCTTGGAGGGCATTATGTATGATTGCTTTTGATTATTATAGAGACTGGGGAGGTGTGGATGTGTTATTTGTTCAGTGGGTGGGAGGTAAGGATGATAAATACACTAGAGTGCTTTGAGAGCCCTCCCTGGGAGAGATTGTCCAGCCCCAGAGATGCTAAGGCTCCTTCTGGAAGCATTGCTGTTTTCTGCCTGTGACCTGAGATAGCTGTGCTCATTGCACCATCTAGTGAGGAAAGTGGGTAACAGCAGAATCTCCTTTATCACAGAAATAAAACCCCAAACTTACAATTCCTGCAAAACAGTAGATTATAGAACCATAGGCGTTGGGGCCAGGGAGGAAAACTAACTAACAGGGAGGAAATCTAACTCAACGTTTCCTCTTACAGGCAGGGAAACTAGAGTCCAAAGTTGTGACGTGGTTTACCTAGTAGCATATTTGGTTAGTAACATGACTCCTGGCCCTTGTCTTCCAGGTTAGTACTGAGTCTTCATCACAGTGAACTGTCTCTGTGTTGTACTTGGATGAGAGTCTCGGTTCTTAGATTAGTCATTTAAGAAGGAGTAAGCAGCAAACAAAAAGCCCTGTTCCATAGACATGTTCTGTAGTGACGTCCACAGCACATATGCTGTGCCCAAGTCTTATTTTGAACTCACTTCCCCCCCCCCAAGAAAGAAGATTAACTTGGCGATTAGTTGTTGGATTTGCATTGAGTATTGAGTCTTATGATAAAACTACAAGACACAAGAAGGAAGCGTGAACACCCTAAGTGTTATTGATAAACAACATTTTCTATTTACAAATACTGAGAATGATTCAGCTACAAGTATTTATATCACATTTGATCAGAGAAGAGCAGTTTTAAATTATTGACTGGAAAAAGTTGTTTAAAGGACAAATGACTTACAGAAAGAAGAGTGACTGTAGACAGGCTATACACTGGGACAGGCTGAGCCTGTGTGCAGATGAAGGGGGCTGACTACCAGGAGAGGCTGAGGACAGTGCAGGCATGCCTTCAGCACTGGGACACCTGAGCCCATGCACAGAGAAGGAACTGGCTCCCTGTCGAGGACCATTCAGGTGACGCTGTGATGCTGTTCACAGTTGGTCTCAGTAATATTTATGTGCTGGATCCTGTCCTGAGTGAGTTACGTGTAATAATTCTTGTTCTCTTCATTTCAGCCATTGGGGTACAGGTACTGTTATCTTCTTTCATTTACAAATGAAACGGGAAGTCAAATAGCTGGTACATCTCTCACTGATGGTGGGTTTCTCCCAGTTCCAAGAGGAGGTGCATTCCTGTGAGATGCAGAACTTCTTTCTTCTAAGCTGCTGGAAACAATTTTTGTCTTCCACAGCATCACCACTAAAAGATGCCTGTTCTTATACCTGTTTTGTTCCCTTTGTATATCATAACATTCTTAGTGTATTTTCCCAGCTCTTGGCCCTTCTGTAACAGTCCTTTGTAATACTGTCTCAAGCTATTGACTTGCCTCCCCCATGTCTGTGTGCAATACAGAGAGGATGCTAGAACATATGTTCAGATCCACATTGCTACTGGGGTTCAAAAAAGACTCAGAACTGCTAATCTCAGGCTTTTCCTTTTAAGGCGGTGAAGGCTAAGAGGAGTGTTTGGGAGGCTAATGAGTACAAAGTTCAGAGCCCCTTTCACTTTGTACTTGGTAGTGAGCATTTTGGTCATAGGTGGGACAGAGGCAGCTTCAAGCTTGGTCTTTCTCTGGTGTGTTAGGAAATGTACAGGTTTATATTACTACATACCTTATGGATATCATATCCTGTTGAGTTTATAATCAAAGAGAAGAAATTCATTGTCAATTATTGTCTTTTACTGCATATTCATGCATATTGTTATTATACTCTGGATTTAACTAGATCCTTTGTTATTTATGAATTTATAACACTATCTCTTATGACTAGACATCTTTTAATTAATTACCATAGGCTCCTGGCTACTCTGGGAAAGGAAGGCAGAAACACTGTGTTCTGGATTCTGGACTGGCTGCTTTTCATCCTGATGATCTGCAGCATTAAGTTTCAGAGGGTGAATCTGGTGGCCTTGGAGACTGAATTGTTGGTCCAGGGCACTAACTGGCACCTGACTGTTGGAGTTCAGATGGTGGCCCATTCTTTCACGTTCCTCATTTGCTCTGTAAACTGATGTAAAATAGCAGCACTCATCACTAAAGTAACTATGAAGACTGAAGGAGTTAACATAGTTAATGCTTGTAGTCTATAGTTCATTATTAATTAAATAGTAGACAGGATTTCAGTCCCATGTCTTACTAGTGGTAAACCCTGTGGTCTCAACATTCCTCTAATTCTGCAGTATTCTAGAACATATTTCCCACCAACATCTGCCTTTATGTTGATCTGGCAGACCTGGGACTTGTGATCACCACTGGCTCTGCTTGAATAAGGAAAGGTAGTCTAGAAAGAGCCTTATCTTTTCTTCATGTGCTCTCACAAACTTGGTAAATGGATCCTCTTTTATTAGATAGTAATTAAAAAATATTTTATGCTGAGAATGATGGTACATACTTTTAAACCCAGCACTTGGAGGCAGAGTCACGCAGAGCTCAGTAAGTCCAACCCCAGTCTGGTATATGAGCAAGTTCCAGGTCAGCCAGGGATACATATAGAGATCCTGTCTTTTTTTTTTAATTTATTTATTTTTATTTTATATATGTAATTTTTGCCTGTATGTATGTTTTCTATGTACATGTCTGTGCAGTGCCCACACTGTCCAGAAGAGGGCATTGGATTTCCTGGAACTAGAATTGCAGGCAGTTATGAGTCGCCTTTTAGTTGGTGGGAATTGAACCTGAGTCCTCTGTAAGAGCAACAAGTGCTCTTAACTACCAAGCCATCTGTAGCCCATTAGGTATTGTTTTGCTTGCTTGTTTGTTTATATGTCTGCTTATGCCTTTACTTATGTACTGTTTGTGCACATGTGTTCTATATTTATTTATGTACTTGTTTGCGCATGCATGTTCCACAGTGCACATGTGGAGTCAGAGAACCCCTTGTAGGCATCAGTTCTCTTCTACCACACAATCTCTGGGGATTAAATTTACTTCATTAGGTTTGGTGGCAAGTGCTGTCAGCCACTGAGCCTTCTTGCTGTTCCGTTCTCCCCTTTCTGTGGTAAAAATAACATAAGATCCTCTCACTTTATACATTTAAATGTGTAATACAGAATGATCCCTGGGAAGAGTGTCATAGAGCACGTATGTAGAACCTACTGTGCAGTGAACAGTGGCTCCTCCCCACCTCCTCCTGTGTCCCTCAGCACAGTCCTGCCCTGTCTGAGTTTACCTATTTTAGATGCCTCAAGTAAGTTGAGTTGGTGCTTTCTGTCCTGTGCCCAGTTGGTTTTCCTTAGCCTGGCGTCCTCAGTGTTTATCCTGCTGTTGCTTTACATATAGCACTGATTTTGACTTTTGTTTCACGTTACTACTTAACAGATATATTTGAGTTTGTATTTCAGTCCAAATAATCTCCTTTGCAAGTCCTGTACAGTGAGGCTGGTGGTTGTGAACTCCTTTTGCCTTTGAGATAGTGTCTTACTGTGTGGTCTCCTCTTCTCACCTCATATGCTGGATTTTAGGTGCATGCCAGTCTTCCTTCCATAGCTTTTGTTTGTCTCAGAAAGTTTTCATTTCTTCCTCATTTATGAAAGTCAGTACTGCAGGAAAGAGCCTTTTGGTTGGCAATTATTTCCTTTGTTACTTGAATACATTGTCATCTTTCTCTGCTGGGTTTCTGCTGAGAAATCTTCTGATAGGCAGTGTTGAAACAGCCTTTTAAAGAGAAATGTATATTCTCCTTTGGGTTGAAATTGACTGGTGACAGCTGTACTTCCTGTCCCTGAGTGATGGCATCTGGAAGTTTCCAGCATCATTTCCTTAAATTCTCTTTCTAGTCCTTCTTTGTCTTCCTACAACTTCCATAATGTGCATGTTTGCCATCTTGGTGATGGCCCGTGGTTCACACAGGTGTCCTTTCTCATCCCTTTGTTCCTGTGGAGAGTTTCAAATGTCCTTCAGCTTACTTTCCTTGTGCCAGTAGAATAACCATTTGAAGATTTTTGTTGAGTTTTCTAGTTTAGTCATTGTATTTTTAATTTCCAATTTTCTTTTCTTTTAAAATTATCTTTGTTTACTAGACTTGTTTTTTCTTAATTGTTAGCTCGATTTTATTTTTATTTTTTATAGTTTACTGAACTTATTCATCAGTGTATCCTAAATTCAATTGTGAATCATTTTGTAGATCTTCATTTATTTAGGGTTCATTATTGTAACCTATCAAGTTTCTTTTCAAAGTGCTATGGTACTCTTTGTTCATTTCATTTCATTTCATTTCATTTCATTTCATTTCTTTTTTTTTAACATAGGGTTTCATGTAGCTCAGGCTAGCCTCAAACTCAGTGTGTACCTAAGGATGACCTTGACCTTCTGATCCTTCTGTGTCAGCTTTCCACGATGTAGGATTGCGGGGATGACCACTGTGTCCAGTTTATGAGCTGCTGGGGATCACACTCAGGCCTGCAGCTCTCTTCTGGCTGAGTTACTTCCCAGCCCAGTGATTCTCTTAGTTGTGGCTATACTTGCATCTCTCTATCAATGTCTGTGCTTCCAAGAAGCACCCTCTCCTAGCTTTACAGTATTCTTTGATGTACTCTGAGAGTCAGCTAGTGACAAACATAGTGGGGTGAAGCTGTTTTCAGTTTGAAATACTTTTGTTATCTACTGGGATAATTTTTTCTCTATTTCTACATATCAAATGTTTTAAATATTGCCTTCAACTATGTTATTTAGATTGAATGGGTAAATATTTTACTTGTCTTTTTGTTAACATGTGCAAGGCAACTCCTCCCCCATAATAATATGTTTTTGGTTTTTTTTAGACAGATATAAAAGTAAATGTTCATATCTATTTAGTAGGAAACACTTTAATATAGTCCAAAATTAAACCTTTACTTCCTTCCCACCTCAGACACTTGAGTTAGACATCCAGGACAAGTACTGTTAACAGTTCTGAAGTAGCCTTCCACAGTGCTCTGTGTATTTAAGATATGTGTAACATGTGTATATGATTAGTGATGGAATTATGTCCCTTCTCTACTAGGTCCATGCACATCCTTAAAAATAGTTTGTTTTGAATGGGCTAAATGTATTTTTTTCTTATGCATGTAGTTGAGAAAATTGGACAGCTTGATACACATTAAGTATTTTCTTTACCTTTATTAAAAATTTCCTACTTGTATCATTCAGCATAAAATTTCTATAGTAAAGTTAATAACATTATTTTTAATAGAAACATTAATTTATATGGAAGATTTCCCCCTTAATACATGTTTTTAACGTCAGCTGGCTTATTGAAAATGTTTGCAGGATGGAGGTCAGCGTGGGGAGCTTGTGTTGCTGCAGTGCAATATTGTTTGAACTCTGCTTTTCTCCTCATTCTGTTTTGCAGTACTGGAATCAAAGCTAGAGCCTAGTGCACTAGGCATGTTATTCCACTGCTGAGTTCAATTCCCACCTTGAGGGTTTTCTTTTTTCATTTTAAAATTATTTGAAAATACATTATTTTTTTATTTATTTTTATTAGATATTTTCTTTATTTACATGTAAATTTTTCCTTTCCCAGGTTCCCCTCCAAAAAACAAACAAACAAGCAAAAACAACAAGAACAAACCCCTTTTGCTTCCCCCCTCCCCATGCCTGCCACCCCACCCTCTCCTACTTATTGGCCCTGGCATTCCCCTACACTGGGGCACAAAACCTTCACAAGGCCGAGGTCCTTTCCTCCTATTGATGATCGAATTTGTGATCCTCTAATATACACATGCTGCCAG
The DNA here is from genome assembly GCA_019843815.1 of Montemys delectorum. Classification (NCBI taxonomy): domain Eukaryota; kingdom Metazoa; phylum Chordata; class Mammalia; order Rodentia; family Muridae; genus Montemys; species Montemys delectorum. The sequence goes on from JADRCD010144425.1 coordinate 15,929, forward strand.
AACATTCAGTCCCACCCTGTATAGTCCTTGATTGGTGGTTGGGTCCCTGGGAGCTCTGAGGGTACTAGTTAGTAATTGTTGTTCATCCTAAGGGGCTGCAAACCCTTCAGCTCCATAGAACCTTTCTCTAACTCCTTCATTGGGGACCGTGTACTCGTAACCCAATCACAAAAGAACACACATGGTATGCATTCTCTGATAAGTGGTTATTAGCCCAGAAGTTTGGAATACAGGAAGAACAACCCACAAACCACAAGAAACTTAAGAAGAAGGAAGACCAAAAGGTGGACATTTCATTCCTTCTTAAAAAGGGGAATCAATTACCCACAGAAGGAGTGGCAGAGATTAACTATGGAGCAGAGACTGAAGGAAGGACAAGCATATAGCTATCTCCTGAGAGGCTCTGACAATACCTGACTAATACAGATGTAGAAAATACATTATTTTATTCTTTTTATTTTTATTTTTTATTAGAGGTTTTATTCTTTTAAGTAGTGAACATATACTACTCTTTTGTTACAATGGTGATAGAAAATTAGAATAATTTTGAAATGTGTAGTGGCACAAAAGTACACTTAATATTTCTTCTTCTCTCTCTCTTCCATCTCCCTACCTCTCCTCCTCTCTCCCCTACCTCCTCTTCCCTTTTATCTCTTTCCTTAGCCCTTTGAATACCTGGCTGAGTTAGTTTTTTTTTTTTTTTAAGTTGAAGTAACTAAATTCATTGTGTGTTTTGTTAACTCTGTGTTTAGGCATGTGTGGATGTAAGAGCTAGTTCAGTGTTTTGGCAGCAGATGGAGTTCTCAGAGAATCTTCATGGCTACCCCAAGTTGCCAGAGTGGCTGTCGACACATCCTTCTCATGGGAACCGAGCTGAGTACTTGGACAGACTCATACCACAGGTGAGCTAACTCCACTAATGCTGCTACTTCTTTGGTATAGAAAAAGTGAATTTCAGTATGCAATTATTTTGGTCACTGTAATTATTGACTATTGGTATCACAGAGTTGGACTGAAAAGGGAAGTCCTGTGCACCCACAAGTCTTGGGGTGTAAATTGCTATGTACAGCTGAGTTTCCTCAGTGTAAGGTCTAACTCTTATGTCTGACTTTGAATTGTAACTAACTGGGTGTCTTAGTCAGGGTTTCTATTCCTGCACAAACATCATGACCAAGAAGCAAGTTGGGGAGGAAAGGGTTTATTCAGCTTACTTCCACATTGCTGTTGATCACCAGAGGAAGTCAGGACTGGAAGCAGGAGCTAACACAGAGGCCATGGAGAGATGTTCCTTACTGGCTTGCTTCCCCTGGCTTGCTCAGCCTGCTCTCTTATAGACCTGAAGACTTCCAGCCCAGGGATGGCACCACCCACAAGAGGCCCTACCCCCTTGATCACTAATTGAGAAAATGCTCCACAGCTGGGTCTCATGGAGGCACTTCCCCAACTAAAGCTCCCTTCTCTGTGATAACTCCAGCCTGTGTCAAGTTGGCATACAAAACCAGCCAGTACACTTGGTAATGTCTTAAAACTTGAGATGGCTTGGAGATGTGGTTCAGTTGGTGAGTGCTTGGCTAGCATACAGTAAACCCTGTATTGTACCTCTAGTACTTTGCAAACTGGGTATGGTGATGCACACCAGTAAGACCAGTGCTTGGGAGGTGGGGACAGGAAAATCAAGAGTTTAAGGACATCCCTGGCTCCACAGTGAGTTTGAGGTCACGAGACCTCATGAAACATGAGACCCTGTCTCAAAAAAAAAAAAAGCAAAAAAGGAAAAGAGGACAACTTTAGGCATTTTTTTTTCAATATATTGATCATAATTTGGTCTTATTTGGTCTTTTCTTAACTTTTGGTTTTGGAGTAAATGGGTATTAACTCTTTGTTTTCTTTTGTTTGTTTGTTTGTGTTTTGTTTTTTGAGCCAAAGTCAGACTACAAAGTCCTGGATAGCTTGGAATTTATTATGTAGACAAGCCTGGCCAAAAATTCACAGAGATCCTCCTGCTTCTGCTTTTGTTCCCAAGCTTGGGATTAAAGATGTGCTCCCCCATGTCTGGCTCTTGTTAGTTTTTTTGTTTGTCTGAGACAGTCTTTATGATCCTCAGTCGGCTGCAAATTTTTATGTAACTGAGGCTGACCTCAAACTCTTGAGAGTTGAGAGTATAGACCTGTACTATTACACCTGGCTTTGTACAGTGATGGGGAGACAGCTCAGGCTTCCTGTATGCTAGTCAGGAGCTCTACCAACTGATCTGCATTTCCTTCTCAGAGTGGCTTAGAAACAGTAGGAATTTGTTTCTAAACTTAGAAACAGTAAAACCTCAGATCAAACTTGGCATCTGTAAGGATCCACTTTCCAGTTTATAGATGGTTGTCTCGAGTATAACCTTACATGGTGAATAAGGAAGTAAAGTCTAGAGTGAGTTTGTTCATCCATCCAATCATCCATCTGTCCATCCTTTATTTATTGTTGTGTTTTAAGTCAGAGTCTTACCATGGAGCTGAAGGTGTTCTTGAACTTGCGATCTTCCTACCTCATTTTCCCCAGTGTTGCTACATGCATGGACCACTATGCTAGGGCTTTTGATAAGAATGGCATTAATCCCATTGATGAGAGGTCAACTTTCATGACCTGATCACACCTCAAAGGCCTCATTTTATAAGAATATCAAATTGATGTGGATTTGAACATGTGGATTTTGAAAGGCACAAACTTTACTTGATTAGCACCTTTTATCTGACTTAAATCTTATTTAGATCCTTAACATGAAGGAAAAATATAGCAAAACTAGTAGTGAAGTTTACTTGATATAATCTGTAGTAATTACTCACCTAAACAGCAGTGTGTATATGTCACCAGTAATAGATTCTACTGAGGGCCAGCGAGGACCCTGGATCTTAGATGCTCTGGAGAGGCCATGGCTTGTCTCTAAAGTCACGATGCACAGAAGTTCTTTTTATTTTAATTCAGTGCAATTCTGAACGATGTGGCTTATTTGAACTAGGTAACATATTCTACTAGCCGGCTGTGATTTGAAGCCTACCCTAAATTCTGAAGTTGTCTTTTCACCAAGTCACTGAGGATCTTCAGACAGGTTTTTAAAAAAGTGCTTAGAGAGGTCTATGAAATAGTCATGAGTTGATTAGACAGCATGGGGACATGGCTGGAGAAGCAAATGTTATTTGGAAGCCAGAGAAGAAGGAAAACAGGGCAAGCTTTCTGTTTTGTTTTTTTTTTTTTTTTTTTTTTTTTTTTTTTTTTGCCTAAAAATAAACCATCCCAGTTCAGAAATTTAATTTGAAAACTGCAGGTAAATTTCTTATATTTTCCCCCCAAGTGATTAAATTCAATTTGAAAGCAATAAAACTCTACTACAACTTTGGGAATAATTCAGTGGTAGAAGTGAGAATGATAGTTAGTACAAGGGTATACTGTTAATTAGAACACACAGTCTTAAAGATTGGAATGTGCTGCTCTCCTAGGCCTGATTTCTGTAATGGCAGAAAGCAGCCATGTATGTAAGATGTGCGTACATGCCAGGGAAGACTACATTCTTAACATGATCATTTGCTTGGGATGATTTATTTCTAAAGTGAGTCCAGGGTTGAATTTTATAAATGGCTTCTGTCCCCCGACATGTGGATAGTCAGACACCGTGTGTATTTTTGAGGTCTAGAGCTCAAGCTGGCTGTAGCAGACACAGGGCTTTCAGAGTTTGCTCTCCAGAGGTAAAGTGTTGAAACTGACAGGTTCACCTAGGAACTGAGGAGAGAGCCAGGGGAAGGTGAGTTTATCCTATATAGGAGCCCTCTGCTTAGTTATAGGGAGGACAGAGCCTGCTGTGAATCAGATGTATGGGGAGAAGACCAAGAAAGGAAGACCGCGTGGCTCTTTGACAGGAACATAAATATTGTTGTCTTTAATTTTTAATTTTATGTGCTAAGGATTATAAATATTTTACCAGATTCTTTGAATGCCATTATAAAATATATTTCTTACTATAGCTTATCAACATTAAAGATATTTAAATGTGTTATACATTCAACAGATGCTGCATCACTATGTCATAGGTTTTGTGGTGGCAACTTCAGAGAGGTCCACATTTTCATCAAACTTATTCTCCAGTGAAGGATGGACAGGAGGGGAGATAGAAGAAGGCAGGCTCCCTCTAGTCTGTTAAGTCACTAGTCCTGTTGGATAAGAAGCCTTTACTTAGGGCCCAGTTTATCCTTAATTGCCTTCTTGTAGACTCTGTCCCAAAATTTGTGTATGTTGGGGGTTAAGGCTGAAATAATTCATTCTTGGGTGTACAGCTACTGTGTGAGCAAAGATGGGAGGGCTGCTGGGAAAGAAGCTGAAACTGGAATGGCTAGGTTGGGAGATAGTTCAATGGGTCATGAGTTTAGATCTCCAGAACCTAGGTAAAACTGGGCATGGTCTCTAATACCAGCATTCCTACAGCGAAATTGGAGGCGGAGACAGAAGAATCTGCAGAAACTCAGGCCAGCTAGCCTGGTATACACTACAATGAACAAGAAATTGTCCACTTTCTCTCTCTCTCTCTCTCTCTCTCTCTCTCTCTCTCTCTCTCTCTCT
>JADRCD010144432.1:0-13378 GCA_019843815.1 Montemys delectorum
ACATTTTGGTCTTCCTTCTTCTTAAGTTTCTTGTGGTTTGTGGGTCATTCTTCCTATATTCCAAACTTCTGGGCTAATAACCACTTATCAGAGAATGCATACCATGTGTGTTCTTTTGTGATTGGGTTACCTCACTCAGGATGATACTCTCCAGATCCATCCATTTCCCTAAGAATTTCATAAATTCATTGTTTTTAATAGCTGAGTAGTACTCCATTGTGTAGATGTACCACACTTTCTGTATCCATTCCTCTGTTGAGGGACATCTGGGTTGTTTCCAGTTTCTGGCTATTATAAATAAGGCTGCTATGAACATGGTGGAGCATGTGTCCTTATTACATGTTGGAGCATCTTCTGGGTATATGCCCAGGAGTGGTATAGCTGGGTCCTCTGGTAGAACTATGTCCAATTTCCAGAGGAACCACCACACTGATTTCCAGAGTGGTTGTACCAGTTTGCAATCCCACCAGCAGTGAAGTAGTGTTCCTCTTTCTCCACAACCTCTCCAGCATCTGCTGTCACCTGAGTCTTTTATCCTAGCCAATCTGACTGGTGCGAGGTGGAATCTCAGAGTTGTTTTGATTTGCATTTCCCTGATGACTAAGGATGTTGAACATTTCTTTAGGTGCTTCTCAGCCATTTGGTGTTCATCAGTAGAGGATTCTTTGTTTAGCTCTATACCCCATTTTTTAACAGGGTTATTTGGTTCTCTGGAGACTAACTTCTTGAGTTCTTTGTATACATTGGATATTAGCCCTCTATCAGATATAGGGTTGGTAAAGATCTTTTCCCAATTTGTTGGTTGCTGTTTTGTCCTATTGACAGTGTCTTTTGCCTTACAGAAGCTTTGCAACTTTAAGAGGTCCCATTTGTCAATTCTTGATCTTAGAGCAGAAGCTACTGGCATTCTCTTCAGGAAATTTTCCCCTGTGCCTATTTGCTCGAGGTTCTTCCCCACTTTATTTTCTATTAGTTTCAATGTATCTGGTTTGATGTGTAGGTCCCTGATCCACTTGGACTTGAGCTTTGTACAAGGAGAAAGGAATGGGTTGATTTGCATTTTTCTACATGTTGACCAACAGTTGAGCCAGCACCATCTGTTGAAAATGCTTAAAACTAATTGTATGTGCATTCTTCTCAAACTATGAGGAACAGAATAACATGGAATCATTTTCCCCAAAGAAAAAGTAGTCACACTGTTAGATCAGACCACATTGCTGAAATAATTTCTGGACTTGAGAGATGCTCAGGCAAGGCAGGGGGAGTTAAAAGCACTTGCCTTCAAGCCAGACAACCTGAGCTTGAGCATCTCAGCTGGATCTACAGAACTCGTGATGAAAGGAAAGAAGAAATAGAGTCCTGAGTGTTGTTCCCTACCCTCTAAAGTCACAGCATGGCAAGTGCAGGCCTTCAACAGCTCACACACAACAACAACAACAATCTTCCCAGAGAAGCTCTTTATAAATAATTAATGCCTAGTCAAAACCTTGAAGTCTTTACAAAAATTATAACAACATAAGCAAAAACAGTATCAGGCTTGCTCAGGATACAATGAAATATAGTTGGCAAGTGCAATCGACTGTCTCTTAACTTAGTAAATGAACTTGTGTGAAGACTCAATTGAAGTGTGTCTGCTGAGTTTACAAGTTAACCAGGTAAGACCAACTTTTAGATGGTCTTCACTGTTTGCAGTGGGGGGAAAAGTAGGAAAAGCAAACAACTGTTTATGAAAAGCCCAGAGTAGCCAAACAAGATTTACGTATAAAGTGGCCAAGAGTGAGATCTAGACAACCTAGTGCCATGAAGACAAGGAACCAAGGGTAAATAAAGCTGGACATTTCATCATGTTTGCCAGTAACCTGAGAGCCCCTCTTCCTCACCTATAGGATACAAGATTTTTATCTTTTCCTCACCTCCCATAAGGTTACGGGAAGGATCCAAAATCAAAAGAACTTCTAAGCTACAAGTTCAAGAATGAGAAAATATGACATGAAAACATCTCCCTTTATGGTCAAGATAGAATTCATTTCATTTCATTTAGCCATTGCACAGTGGGCTAGGGCTAGCAACTTTCAGTTAGAAGACAGCCACACTATTGTAGGAAGAAATAGAGAAGGACTTCCTAAAATAATAGATAGAAGTTGAAAATAATAACTCCCAAAGTGTTGTTAATATCAGAGAATATATTCATATCTAATTCAAACAGACAGTATGCTATAACTATGTAGACTTTGTCTCCATGAAGTTATCAGTACAGAAATCACCTAGATGATGTAAAAATATAAATATTTCTAGTTACTTATTGGCTACTTTATGACTGAACTCTGGTGGTTAAGATTACAGTATGTAGCATGGACAAAAGTTGTAATTGAAAGTGGAAGGGAAGCCTAAGGCCATTCGCTGCAATTTCGAGTCTGTAATGGAGGCTAGCTCTTCAGACTCCTCTCCCCACCGATGTTCCAATCTGAGGAAAGCATAAAATTTGATCTAAGAAAGATGTTAGGAAAATATTTCTGGGGTAGAACCTCATGCTCCACCAGTCACTCAACACCCTTGAACACACTTGTTATTATTCTAAGCACCTGAAAACATGAGGAAGAAAGAGGTAGGTAACCCTCTCTTCCAACAGTTTACCTCTCATAAAAGTTGTATCTTAGTACAGTTATTTTTTCTTATGTTGCTATTAATGTGTTCACCTCAGTGCATTATCCAAGGATAGAAAACCTACAAACAGAGCAATAGACACAGCAAAACCTCTCTTTACCTCCTTCTGCACATTATTTTGGCATTGCTGTGTGGCAAAGACCATAGACAGTATTGTGTAATATAAGTCACAGAAGAGATCAGACATTTTCCATTCATTTAAATTAATGTATAATTCACAACTGAAATTTTTATTTAATCAGGCCATAAGTCTTCTACTTGAAATACAAATGAATGGTCCCTCCTTCTTTTGGAAAGCATAATAGGAACACCTCAAATCTATCAACACCATAGAAAAATGCAAAAGGATTATTACTACCTCTTAATATGTGAGCCACATTTGTGAATAAGAGCAGACAAATTTATGTATATGCATCAACAAAATTTAAAAGCTGCATCATGACACCAATGCATCCTATTATAATTCAAGTAGAGATTAAGGGGGCTGCTTTTTTTTTCTTCAGACTACAAAATACTTAGTGGATAAAGGATGTGGAGCAGACAGCACCATCTTTGCTCTTTAGAGAGACACTTATCTTGTATCCCACACACTCTCACAGAGAAACCAGAGACCCATGGATTAGGTTGATCCTTTTAAGATCGATACAAAATTAAAGAAAACTAAGCACGCAGGGCAATTATTCACAATGCAGAATCAATTCTGAAGGAGTTAGCAGCAGAGACTGAGTCATTTTCAAGACAACGTATTTGTAAGTTTTATGGAAAAACAAGAAATGGAACAGACACAAAATTAATATAGGTAAATTCTAGATCATTTGAAGATTTTAGAAGAAAAGCTACTAGAAGTGAAATGGGATGATCCTATTGTAGCAAAGAAAATACATGAGGAAAATTTTCTCCATAATTAGATCTGGTCAAAACAAACTTTTATTTAAAAAGCTTGGAGGGAACCTTAAAATTAAAACCTACTAAGATTCATGAAAAAGACAAAGTGACGAGAGTTTGCATGGTTTGCCAAAAGTTATATGATATTGGCTGTTACTAAATTACCATTTCCCCTCCATCATCTCTCTTCATGCCTAAGTCGATAAGTGCTCAGTAAAATCGAAGTGATGTGTGTATAAAATCCTTAGGTATAGATCCTGTACAACTAGTACAGTAATAGCATATTTTTTTCTGATAAACAAATCGACTATGGATCTTGAAAGTCCGTGTTAATGAAATCAACCACACTGGGATGTGATAGGTACACCATTCTCTGTAAAAGGTCAACCAAGCATTCATCTATGAATACTTGAACATTGGTAAGAACCCTAGTTATTTCTAAAGGTGATAATTTAGGAGAAGTAAGCTAGTTCTAATTATTTTAAAACAGAACATTAAAATATGATGCAGTGGATAAGTAATGTTAATTAAAATACAATGCACCTTTTTATAATAAAAGTGATAAAGAATAAAATTCAGATGTCAAATTTTACTTGACCGTAGCTAATGCCATGAGTTAATTCATTGCCTCATGCAGTTCCAGGATTTTTTTTTCTTGGTTTTTATCTGTGTAACAGCCCTGGCTGTCCTGAAACTTGCTCTGAAGACCAGGCTGGCCTCAAACTTCCAAAGATCCGCCTACTTCTGCCACCTGAGTGCTGGGATTAAAGGCAAGTGTCATCCCACCTGGCTAATTTCAGTAGTCTTTTACGGTACAATTTTAGTTATTGGGAGCAGGATTAAGTAATAAATGTCAGAAGGTGAAACACTCTGCAGTTGCTAAAACATTACATAAAAGCCCTTCCTTCAGCTGAAGGAATGGTCATGGAGCCCCATGAAGGAAGGTGGACCTGAGCAGGTAAGCCTCTTGCCTTTCCAGTCTTTGGTGTGCCTCCCTATAGTCAGTGGCTACTAGACTAGACTAGAAATAAGGTTGCCCAGATGACTCAGGGGGTAAAAGTACTTGCCAATAAGCAGGATCACCTGAGTCTGATCCCAGACCAAAGGCAAAAAGAAAGAACCAGAGCCCACACCTGATCATCCTTACACATACCCCTTGGTACAGAGGCATGCAGCGCACACACACACACACACACACACACACACACACAAGCACACATATACCAAATAAATTAATGTTTAAAAGCAATAATGGGACAATAGTGGGTCAAGGAGTTCTTTAAGAAAACCTCTGCCGTGTTTTGTAGTCATCCAAAAATGCATTTAGCTTTGCGGGAAATGCTCAAAAAAAGCACTCTTTAGACTAAATTAGAGAAAACTTTAGGGAAATCACACAAAGCGATGACTCTTTGCATGGGGCAAGACATTAAAATCTCAGCATCAACAACATGAAATCCTTTCCCTCATGTAAACACATTCACATTTTAATATACTTATTCAAATTACACATATGTATAACATATATGTATATACATATATTTTCACTTGAAATAGATAAACTTAATGTTTTGGACAGTCGTTGAACAACGGAGTATTGAGATTTCATTTTTTCTCTTTAAAGGGACAGACGAATAAAATTTCCTGATGGTTGCTGCCCTCTAATGGTCTAATTCACAAGTGATAATGAAAGGAATGAATGCTCAACTGAATTGAATAGGTAAGTGTATGCACATATTTGTTTATATACATTCTCAGTTATTGCATATTAGCTACCATACAAACTCTGGAAACTTTGTCTAGTGTTAGTTTATTCTGAAACATGGTGGCTTATATGCTAATAATTTTATCTAAACAGCAATGAAGCAATTGAGCAAGTTTATAGTAAACCAGGAAAATGCAAATAATGCTGTAGCAATAGGTTTCACCCAAAATATTGATGCTTCATAAGCATACTTATTGTAATTTCTTGAGATATATTATCTTAAATGTTCTGAAAGTTCTGAGAACTTTGCATTTTGTTCCCCATCAGGAAGCCTTACCAGTTCAGAAAATACCTCATCAAAATACATTGTTCTAGGTGGTAGAAAAATAGAGATTTCTCTGGAAATGACTTATGTGAGAAAACACATTCAATGTCTGCTTAATACTGCAGTCAAGCTATTCCCTGTCTATTGAATACTATAGTTAGGGAATATTAAATGAGTGTTAGTCATTTAAGACTTCCTGGTGTTTTGCTCAAAACCCACCATGGTTCTGCCACAGTGAATACAGTCTTCTTAAGTCTGCTCTTGGGTCCTTTCCTTTGTGAAGTATGCTGCAGGTCTGATATGCTAGAGAACACGGGCTCAGAATAAAGTAGGTAGTAACGTAACAAGGAAAATAATGGGATCTAAAAAACAAAATTCATCCTTAAAATTACATTTTACCAACTCAATAATATTCACAAGCATTTCAAAATTATCGCATTAAGCCTATAAAGGAGACAGTTCTTACCATCTGGGGGAGTAAATACTGAAAGATTTGACTTGGGTCCAACCCCAGCACTGGTCTCTGCAGCAACATAGACATCATACATTGTGAATGGTGTGAGATGGGTAAACACAAACCGTAGGTCTTTTGTACTGTTATCTAAAATCCTTCCTGCAAAAAACAGAACAGATCCATAGGTTTTATGGGTATTTTATGAAATACATAATCATTTTATATCATGTAGAAAAGCAAGGAAATAACCAAGTCATTAAACAAAAATGTTGTTATTATGCATGAATATATTAGAAATATTTGCTTTAGTTTGATACAGATTTAAGCAGTAGAAACAACATGGAGATCTTTGGGTGCTTAAAACTTTTCTTACATTAAAGAGTCCTGTTGAGTCGCTATTTTAATTTTAATAAATGGGAAACAGAAGTGAAATATATTTCATTTGGGATACTGTTTGCCTAACACACAATGCCCTGAGTAAGATCCCCAGTATATAATGATGTTGAGCATGAAAGTGTGTATATAATTCAAGATCTCAGAGCCTGGAGGCGGACCCAGGAGGATCAGAGAGCATTATTTTCCTGACTCCTTACATAAAGTCCTTAGTCTTCAGGCTCATATCCACCAGCCTAGGGCTACTTACGTTCATCCTGCATATGAGGTAGCTCTTACTACCATTTTAGTGTGTAGTGATTTTATTAGCCTCACAGATAAAAATTAAATTATAAAAACTTGTTAAATAATTTTCTGATCATAAATATTATCATTACAAATAGCTACACAAATTGTATTATCTAATTTTCATCAGATAATTTTTCACGTCTCCTGCCGCATGTTTTTATCTGAACTCTTGTTCCTCTAGGACCTGAGGCAACATTACTTTCACTAGTTCCACCCTTCAAAGGGTCTTACAGTTGGCTGTGTTTTTACCTGATGCCCGTGCTTTATGCCATTGCCAGGAGCAATTGCCTCACATAAACCTTCAATGTTCGAAAACTGCTCTTGCTGATGGAGGAAGAAAAAAGCCATGGCTTCCAACTTCCATGATGTTGACCCTTGACCACATTCAAAATGAGACCTAAACTGGAGCCTTATATTTTCTCAGCTTCCATAGGCAAATAGACTTGCCTTCTCAATGATTGACTCAATGCTTTCTCTTCAGACTTTCAAAACCTTCTGCCCCCTCCTCAGCCTTAGGTAATGGTCTTGTTTCCCATTACACTGAAATACTTAGATCAGTCAGAAATTGTCTACCTGAACCCTCCCTCTAGCAGGACACTGCCTTACTATAGACAAGTTATATTTGTAGGTTAATCCAGTTTCTGGATTTAGGAAAAAGATCTTACCTCTACTACCACCAGAAGCAACTTTTCAACAAAGCTTATGTCAGTTTTCCTTCTGTTTCTCACTTTTAGAAACCTACTAATATTTATTATTTCTAATAAAAATGTAATTTTCAACTCTGCTTACTCCCAGCCCTACTTCTCTCTCATTTGCATTTTTAATATTCAAGCATCTGATTAAAAGAAGGTACATGTTATCCAAAAGTTGAAAAATAATATTTAATAGCAAAGATGTGTGCGAGCGTGTGACTGTGTGGCCATGATGTGTGTGTGTGTGTGTATGTGTGTGTGTGTGTGTGTGTGTGTGTATGTGTGTGTGTGTGGTGCTTGCACTGGGGCATAGGAGATGAACAAACTTTTACTTTTAGGACCTTCACGTATTTCAGATTTTTAGAAGCAAAAGTTACTTAGAAATGAGTCTACTCACATGATGCCTACCACAGACATTTCACAAAGAAAGGATTTGCAAATTTTAAGGGTTTTTTCAGTGTTTTCAAATAAAGAACAATATGAGAATTTACATTATTTGAACATTGTTTGAATTAAACTTTGACAGTAACTATGGGATCTCATATTCAGTAAAAGCAAAACAAAACAAAAAACAAAAACTGATAATTTACTTTCTGTAGAATATAAGACTCCTCCAGTTACCTCTGACAAGAGGATGCTCAAATCTGCTTGTTCATAAGTTGGAGAATTTGTTACCTTTTAAGGCCACCAATAGCATTTCAAATAACCTTTTCACAGCAGGTTTAGGTTCACAATAACTTTGCACAGAGGATAGGCAGAGAGCTCTGGTGATTATAAGTCGATGGTTTGATCTAAATGGAAACTGATTTGTCACAGTCTAAACTTAATGTTCTCTTGCCTATTATTTTATCTTCATGTGAGTCATAGATAAATGGCAATGGAAAAGCTATGCCTCTGCTGTCTGCTCTGAACTAAAGCCCTCAGAAGAACAGCATTGAACATCCTTACACTCATTTGTGGTTTAAAACAGAAGATCTAAAGAATTTGATTTCCTCATTAATCTATTATTTATATCATTTTAGGGTCTTTTCAGGAGCTCATTTCTTTTCAGAGTTAGAAATAATACATGTATTTAATAGATTTCTTCTAAAAAGTAAAAGCAAAATTAACTGAGTCTTACCTGATGGCCCATATAATTCAACTCTGTAATTAAATTTTCCTGTGACAATTGTTGGTGGGTCCCATGAAATTGAAAAGGCCTTTCCTGTGACATTGCCTGTTATACAGTTTTGGGGTGGTCCTTCAGGCACTGAAATTATTATAGGGAAAGTAAATATGTAATATATATTAAGACAAAAGAGATACCCTGTTAAAAACAAATAATATGGGATGCACAAAAACAAACGATGTTTATCATGAAAGAAAAAACAGAATAGTCTAGAACTAAAAAATTTGAGTAAAACATATGAAAGTATCAGATTAATCTCTTTTGACAATTTTCTAATATACTAGTACTATATCTGATAGTGCAGTTGTCTTTATTCTACAAATTATTATAATTCTTGCCAATGTCATATGGTCTTAATGTACCAATGTGGATATTTGGCTTGAAAAACACTTTTTCTCTGGTGGACATACAGGTGGAAAGGTCAAACGTTTATGCTTTAATATCAGTATTTGTCTTTGTTCTAAGAAGAAATGTGTGATATACAGATAGAAGATTTTAATAGAATACTGGGAAGATAAAAACTAATAACTAATAATATGTTTAAATTTTGAAACATATTAAATGTGTTTGTATGTATTAGCTTGTTTATTGAAATAAACGGCACTGAATATTTACTTGAAGTTCTTGTCCAATAAGTTTCAATGTATATAATTTACGTGAAGTGACTTTGTATTGAATAAGGGATAGAAAAGTAAATATCATTACAAAGATTTAAATATAGTTATTTAAATCAAGAAAATAATAGTTTCATACTAACATGTGAAAGAAAATAATAGAACCTAACATATATGCCTCTGGGCAAGGGATAATGTTCTTTAGTAAAACTAGTTTACATATAATTTTTATATCCTCTCTCTTTCTCTCTGTCTGTCTGTCTGTCTGTCTCTCTCTCTCTCTCTCTCTCTCTCACTCTCTCTCTCTACATATATATATATATATATGGTATTTATAATATGGTATTATTATGTATACTGAAATATCAGGTGCATGCAAAGTTCATTAAGCAATACTAATCTGTCACATTATGTATTAGTATTCACATAAATACATGTATAAATAAATTGTACTTAGAAATATGACCTTTTGGGACTGGAGAGATAAATCAGTGGTTAAGCAATGACTGCTCTTCAACAGTTCCTAAGTTAAATTCCCTCAACCACATGGTGACTCACAACCATCTATAATGTGACCTGATGCCCTTTTCTGGCATGCAGGTGTACATGAAGATAGAGCTCTTTACATACATAAAATAAACAAATAAATCTTTAGAAATATGACCTCTTAAAGGTTAATGGTAATAATGATGAATAATTGCAGTCCTTCAGTCCTAAAATCCCAAAGCACAAAAGGTCATTTGACAGTCTGTATTTCTAAGTATATGTTTATTTTACAAATTTATGTGGATACTAACATAAGGTTACAGATTAGTATTGATATTATGAACTTAATATGCACCTGATATGTCAAGGGGAAAAATGCTGTTCATAAAGATATGAGTAGTTATTGATATTGAAATACTAATCAATATTAGCTGTGCTGTTTCAGGTAGTATCTTGTAGCTCTGGTAATAACAATGTCAGTAAGGAAGATTATAGATAATTTATGACAGAATGAAAGATTATTCTATAAATAAATTTATGTCATTTTCTCTTTTTCTAACAAAATCAAGTCATACCTGACTCTGGTGTCCTAACAATGGTACTGTCAATGTATCCTGCTTCAGTCGTAACGGCTGAAACTTCAAAGAGATATGTTGTGTATGGTCTCAAGTGAGTCACCACAAAACTGATGGGCTCTTTCCACACAGAGCTGATCTTATTCCGTGCCAATGTGCTGGATAAATGTGTAGTACGAAGTGGAGGTGTAACTCTCCCGAGGGTTGGAGAGGGGCTAGTAGTACTCCACAGAAAAGATTCACTGTTCTCCTAGTAAGGGAAAGAAAACACAGTAGGAGGACTCACACGTTATCTGTAGGTAAACATAAGAACACTACCCATTTATTTTCCTTATAATGTAAATATTTCTTAATGTGTGTGAAAAATTTAACAAATTAATTTTCATAAGAAATGAATAGATTTTTAATGTCTATAACATTAGGACAGATGCTAATGTCTATTATATTAGGACAGGATATATCTATTATATTCATTATACTTCAATCTTGAAATCCTAGATAGAGTTTAAAGTAGGATAAATAGAGATAAGCCATCAGCTAAATCATCAATAAGAACTTTTAAAATTTATGTCAACCCAATAGAGCAAAAACCCTAAGATAATTTCAATCTGTGTTCTTAACTGTTCCTGTCATTTTTTAAATCATAAGTACTTAAGTAAGACAAAACAAAAACAAACAAGTTACCTTTCCAGATATTAGTGTATATGCACATACATGTGTTTGTATTCAAATGGATCTTAACTGGAAGCAGAAGATTTTTAGAATTCACTAAATTATTTAAAACAAAATAACATTGTTTGGCTGTTTCTCCATCAGTAATAACATGATAAAAAATATCCCAAAGTTAACTTGAGAAAGCAGAATATGGAAAAAATGCCATAGTATCTTTGAAGGTTTCACATCAATGACAAAAATGGCAATATTTTCACAAAGATATGCCATCAAGCAGCCCACTGGTTTAATCTAACATTGACTATACATTCCCTGACAGGTACTTTCCTCTATGACACGTGGACTTGTGGCCTCTACACCTTGTCAACTTATAAAATGTCCTCCCAACTGGAACACCCAGCCTACCACATAGTCTATTCCCACCTCTCCTTTCTCCACTGTCAAGCCAATGCTGCCCCATTAATAAAGTCTTTTGCAATATGCCCTAGAGATATTCTCTTCCCGTCTGTAATTCGTACCCCTGAAATACAGTCAATGTCACATAGCATGGTGCTATAGCCCAAGAGTATAACTTTTCAAACTATGAAAACTTGAAGATGTAAACCTAGTAAAAATTTTGATGTGTGACATGTGTTGCACCACACTCACATTACATTCAGGTAATTTCCCAGACAGAAGGTCCTCGACTTTGATGGAGACATCCTTCACCACTATGCCACTTCTGGCGTGTTTGACACTGATCTTGAAGCTGGTGATTTTGCCATTCGGTTGCCGAGGTAAATACCAAATCAAGTTTACTGCAGAATAGTTGAGAGCTTCCACTGTGAGGTTAACCACTTTACCCGGAGCTGGAAGTAGGAAAGAGGTGGAGGAAGGAGGAAACTGTTGTAAAATTTAAAATGCTGCCTATGTTCTTCAGCTATATTAAATTTCTACCTTATGTGAAATGAAATATGCAATATCTTGAAAAATATCAACTTTCTAACCAACTATGTATATATGTGTATATGTGTGTGTTTGTTTCACCTTAAAATGCTTTACAAAATGTGTTGAACGATGTGTACATATTTCAGAATTATTGGTCCATCACAGCTATTCATTCAATGAGCATTTAAAATACACATGAGCCGGGCAGTGGTGGCACACGCCTTTAATCCCAGCACTTGGGAGGCAGATGCAGGCAGATTTCTGAGTTCGAGGCCAGCCTGGTCTACAGAGTGAGTTATAGGACAGCCAGGGCTACACAGAGAAACCCTGTCTCAAAAAACCAAAAAAAGAAAAAAAAAAACAAAAAAAACATGAAACTACTAGATCAATAGGTTTTTTTTATGAATAAAAAAACAAATATGAGCTAAAACTCTACCTCCTCAAATACTTCGGAATTATGTAGGCACTGTAGAAGTTGGAAAAATAATAAATTCAAAATATTAGCCAAAATACATACAATTCATAAACAAAATTTTTATAAATATCTAGTGCCTAACATCAAATAGATAACCAATTAATAGTTCATGATTTTTATATTTTGAGTTTTATATACCTTTTCTCCAAATTCCTTACTATCAATTATTATCTATAATGATAATCTCAATGTTTAGTTTCTTTGACAACCATATTACATCAGAATGAGAGGTTGTGCACATAAAATGGGTATGCTAATAAATAATGAAGATCTTTCAGATGGTAGACTAAAACAAAAATGCTTGAGCTAAGGCTACATCCAATAATAATGGTGAATAGTATTAAAGATATTAAAAGGTTAGAATTTGCATTGTGCCTAAACATATCAAATTCTGTTTTTAAAAGAAATATTCAAGAACTTAGGTCCTAAGAAGAAATATTCAATACAAATTAGACAATGAGAATGAAGAAATGCATTTTAATGACAAAAGTAAGTTACCACAGTTACTGAGAATAAAATAATAAGTGGAAATTTTTCTTAAGGAGAATTGATGAAATAAAGTTGAAAAATTAGTTCAATATTTAATATTTAATTTATTTGGGGTATATGAAATACAATAAAACCAAGGGGCTAAGATTGTTAAATATGTTATACTGTGCAACTATAAAATTATTTCTTTTTGTGAATATTAATCCTTTTTAAAATTTTCTCATTGTAATGATAAGAGTGTTCTTGAATATTCATATACCAATGACAGATTGCACACAGACACATTTCCAGCTGGTCCTTAAAAGAATTGTAAAGAGCAGAGGTAGGGGTATTTCCTTTAAGCCCAGCACTCAGGAGTTAGAGGCAGGCAGATCTCTGATTTCAGGTGAGCTTAGTCTACAGTGTGAGTTCCATGACAACTAGGGTTACACAGAGAATCATTGTCTCCAAAAGCCAATAGTTAGGTAGGTAGGTAGGTAGGTAGGTAGGTAGGTAGGTAGGTAAGGTAGGTAGGTAGGTAGGTAGATAGATAGATAGATAGATAGATAGATAGATAGATAGATAGATAG
>JADRCD010144432.1:13388-60076 GCA_019843815.1 Montemys delectorum
TAGATAGATAGATAGATAGATAGATAGATAGATAGATAGATAGATAGATAGAGTTGTAAAGAATTGATGAAATCCAATGAATTTATAAGTTTATCCCCTTTTTGTAACATTCTGAAGCTTGGCTTCCAAAACAGAAAGCCATAAGCATTAATTAAATAACAAAATGTTAAATCTTCCTGACTTCCTCTATTTAAATATTCTTCTTCTTAATTCTATATGTCAGCATGCCATTATTTGTAGATTATCTATACAGAGAATCCAAACACCTTGATCCAACTATAGTTTTACTATAAAGTACCAAAAGTCTTACATATTCAAGATTTTTTTCACCAGCATACACAGTTTTTGTTTTTGTTTTTGGTGTTGTAGTTGATTGGTTGGTTTTGGTGGTGGTGTTTTGGGTTTTTGGTTTGTTTTGTTGTGGTTTGTTTGCTTCATTCCTATTCAGACAATGAGATATAAGTTGTCACTTTAATATTTAAATCTGAAATAAATTATATATTTATATGAAATAAAGAAAGTTTCCTAGGGAGTTAAGTTCCCTGGGTTTTTAATGTTGCTGGACAGAATATTACTCATCCAGCTCAGTTTCACTGATTAATTTTTATATATTTCTCTTAATACTACTTTTTTCCAGCAGAAAACAAATTTCTTCTCATTTGATAATTACACATTCGATGTGTAGAATTTAACATATCTTAAACCAGTAATTTAATTACTGAATGTTCTACACATCTTTTTCTAAACTGACTATTGTATCCTCTTGATATACCAGGACTCATGCCCAATTACACTGAGCAAGAGAAAATTTGGAGAATTTTACTTCGACATATATAACATCCATAATGGAAAAACAATCATAGACATTGTATAATCTTACACTGTACCTGGCGTACTAACTCACATATTTATTTATCTTTTCCCATTAGAACATAAGATCCATGGTAAATATTTGTTAATTGGAGAAACTATTATTTAATTAACTATTTCTCTTTATATTCATTTGGTTCTAATTGGGTTATAAGGTTCTAGTTGGTTATGTAAGGAGGAAAAGAAAATGCATCGAGCAGCAAGATTTGCAGAGTGGGTTAAGACCCTGGATACATTTCACAACAGTACTGGCAGGAGATGCTGGTAGACTTAGACATTACTTGGAGGAAGGAACTGAAGGAACTGAGAATGAAATCAAAGTTCCTCTCAGTCACAGGAGGAAGGGAAATGCATCAACTGGATTGATGATGGCTGAGTCTTAGAGACTGATATGCTGATCATCAGTTGGCATTTTCATGCCTTATATCAGCTTATAGCACTAGTGCTAATGGTGAAAAAGATATAAGCTTACATGGAAAAAGCTGATCTACATCTCTAGATGGTCTCAGGAACATATATGCATGAGAAGAAATATGGATGAGTCATCAATGTACCCAAATATCCACAGAGGTGTCTTATAAATTGGCCATGATGGCACCTACTTGTAAGCCCAGCAGTCAGGACACCTATGAGGAAGGTCCTAAGTCTAAAACCAACATGAATGGCATAGTGACTTTAAGGTTAGCCTAGGCTGCAGAGAAAGAACTTTTCTTAATAATTTAAATTAAAATAGAATGATTTGCTTGAAATAATAATAGATGCTTTCTCATCCTATTTGTGTATGTGTGTGCACAGATGTGTGTATGTGTGTGTATGCATACATGCATATGTGTGTGTGTACCTGTGCGCATGTGTGTGGACGTGTATATGTATTAGTGCACATGCACATGTGTGTGTGTGTGTGTGTGTGTGTGTGTGTGTGTGTGTGTGCTTTCTAATGTTCTGCCCCTAAGATGACATTTAGACTGAAAATATTTTTCAGAGTACGTTTACTATCTCAAATAACTAAAAGGAATTCAAAGGCCATTCTCAATAATTTCATACATTTTGCAACATATTTTATGAAATTCTAATTTTTCAAATGATAAGCACTCACGATTAAATTAATTTAGGATTAATGATTTAGGAAAATTACCACTTTCTGCAGTTTGGAAAAGAAATGGGTCACTAAACACTCCAATGCCAGCACTGTTTTCGGCAGCGACCTGAAACAGACCAGGGGTTTTATGTTCAAATTCTTTGCTTTCTAAATACACAGTATCTTCAATAATACAATGTTCACTTCACCACAAGGAAAGTTCTAAAATGATTTTCCTGTAATTCTTATAATATTCCCCAATTGGAAAGCAACATGTGTGTGTGGGGTGGATTTCATGTAATTAAACTAGAAAGTAGTATGGGCAACATCCTTTAAATGAAGAAAAAAAAACTGGATGATAGAGAAGTCATTAGGCATGACCACATTCATACAAGAAATAATAATACAACATGAATTCAGTTGAAGTACATGTTCCAAAACTCAGTCTATACCAACTGTATGTACTACTCATAAGACTGGCTATAGAAATGCCATCAGACCTTAACGTTCACACTTTATATAACTGGACACATGAGTACTCAGAACAAGTGTAAGTGAAAAATGAATATGCTCGATTAACAACATAAGAGTATAAAATCAAAATTTAATAGGCACACAGACAACTTTTTATTTGCATGATTTAGTGATACAGCTCAATAGGCAGAGCAGACACTGTGAAAGGCTTTGAAACTCCTAAGCCTTTACAAAGTGTGTGAGTGGGGCCCTACAATCTTATAGTTCTTCCACAGATGCAGAACTTTAGGCAATTTGCTTAGTTCTTCCATGGCACATGCTTTTCCCATATTTGACTGAGAATAATAATTTACCTGTGTCACAGGGTTTTTTTGAGACTAACTGAAATAATATACATAGACCACTTAACAGGCTTTCCCCATAGCTGTTACTTATACTGAACATATCAAATGCACCATGCCAAATTCCCCCTTGGAATTCATCAATGGCTAACATTTATTTGAGGAGAGCAAATGTCACATCATGATTTATGAAGTGTGAGGTGAAACATAGGCTAGAGGCTTCTTAATAAGCCTGAAATAAGAGAATTCAGAGAAATAAAATGCAAACTCATAAAAAGAGATCTAAGCAGAACTTGTCTGGGCAAATTGACATTCTCTCAACAATCATTTCTTAAATCACATTAACCTTAGTATTTATTTATTATGTCTGAGTATATATTTTATGATACCAATTAACTTCAATATGCATATGTTTGTAGAAAAATGTTTTGGAGTTTTTAGGTGTTAAAACACTTCTTGCAAAATCTCTCCTATAATGTCTTATCATTAGGAAAGGCCTCCACAGTTAGTAAGGCCACAGATCAGCTTTTACAAGTTTTCTTCTCTATGCCCACTCATTTTCAAGACTCAAAGAAATAAATGCATGTTGAGCTGGCAAGATGGCTCAGCAGGTAAGGGTGTTTGCCCCAAATCTAACAACCCAAGTTAGAGCTCTAGAACCCTTGAGGTGGAAGGAAAACTCAACTCCCATAAATTGTCCTTTGACCTTAACACATGGACACTTGTACCATGACATCCATGTCCCCATACAGCACAATAAATAAATAAGTAAATAAATAAATAGACATTTCCTAAAGAGAAAAGATGTGGGTTGTTTTAAAGTTGGAAAACAGCAGGGAGCCAGGAAGATAGGTCTGTTCTTTACTTTTTCCTGTGCAAATGTCATAGCTGTTCCCTCTTTGCAAACATTTCTATTTAATCCAGCACAATATTGCTTTGTGTAAGTTCATCTTTATTTAGTATTCAAATAAAACATTAAATCGTGAATACTTAATGTTGTAAAGTTTCACTTTTAGAAACACAAAATAGTAAGGGCTCAGTGAACCTTTATTGAGTGAAATAGAATTGAGTTTATTTTTAGTAAAACTGTGGCTTCAAAAGTTTTTAATCAATTATCCAAAAGTTAAGGAATGTACATCCAAATGCAACAGAGTTAGAAAAATAAAATACCAGTGCTTAGTTTAATTCTGATTAAAAAGAGCAGTTTTTTAGTCAAGGATGTGGATTAGTGGTTGAGCATTTGCCTAACATGCAGGAGGCTCTGGGTTCTTCTATCTTGCACAGCAAAACATTTAAAATAATAAATAAGTGGCATGTAATATTTTCATTTTGAAACCTAAAGTAGTTACTTTAAGCTCAATTTGCTTTCCACGGAAGATATTAAGCTAAAGGCTTTCTTAAATGGATATTATGTAAACATTTATCTATCTATAGAGAAGAAAAAGATTATAATACGTCACCAGGCTTTGCATATATGTTTGCATATGACATTCTCTCAATGTGTTGAGCACATGATAGCTTGTCACTCTTCACTGGCTCAGTTCATTCAACTAGCAGACTTACACGGTGGGCAAAACTCTCGCTTTCCTCGTGGATTTACTATTTCAATGCTCAGTATCCACTCCCAAAATATTTACCTTAATCTCATATGTTGTTCCAGGGTTCAGGTTAGTGAGAAGAACCTCCAGACTGTCTGGCTTCGCTCTCGCTCGGGTGTATGTTGTCTGCATCCATGGACACACTTCCTTGTATTTAACTACGTAAGATATGATTCTTCCATTTGGGTTGGGAGGGGTGTTCCATGAAAGAAGAATCCCAGCAGAGCCAACTCTCTCCCCAGCGAGGAAGACTGGAGGTCCCGGTTCTATTTTTAAAAATTCGTGGTATTAAATGATCAAATAAATATTCTATTTCCACCAAAAAAAAGTAAATTTAAAAAAAAACATATTTATAAATGTAAACTTTTGAAGTTCCCAGAAATTAGTATGAATTTATTCTCCCTCCAGCTTTGAGGGGAAAAAAAGACTAATAAAGTCTATTCAGTAACACCACAAACATTCTTTTCTAAGAATGTAAAAAACTGGAATGCTATAAAACACTACGTGCCAAACATACTTTTTTTTTAATTAGATATTTTCTTTATTTACATGTAAATTTCTCCTTTCCCAGTTTCCCATCCAAAAACCAACCAACCAAACAAACAAACAAAAACAAGAACAAACCCTTGTTGCTTCCCCCCTCATACTTTTGATGCCAAGTTGTTTTTTGTTTGTTTGTTTGTTTTTTGTTTTTTGTTTTTTTGAAAGGCTTTGTTAATGCAGGGCTTACCTGCAAGAAGAAAATAAGAAAGAGTCTTACAAACTGAATAGTTTTCTTTCCTTAAGGAGTATCATGAGTTTGTTTTCTTGACTCCAATAATCCAAATGTCACACCATTAACAGACTCTCTAATCCATTTCACAAAAATAATTACCTTTTTATCTTTGAAAGTAAGGGAAACAAAAAAGACTGCCAGCAGAAGACAAATTGTAAACATTTTCTTAACTTTCCATTTCACATCAATTACTCTATACTGATTTCACACATGTTAAACAACCTCTGCCAATGTAAATATTTCTATCCACTAAAGTCGCAAGGACTAAATACATTTAATTAAAAGTAAGTTAAAATAGGGACTCACTTGACACATTTGTTGCCAGTGTTCTACTCACGGGTGAGCTGTAGGTTGTGGCAGAAATTGAAGATACTGTTATATCATACCCAGTGCCATCCAAAGGACCAGAAACATCAACCTAGAATGCCAAAGTTACATATCCATTATTTCTGAAAAGCAAGTTAAAATAATAAATCTAGCATCATTTCCAAAGTGAACACTTTTCTACATAAATTGTACAAAATGGCAAAAATAAAGTTGCATATAACTATAAAATATGAATTTGTTACATAATGTAACTGTTAACTAACCTAAAATAGGATGAGAGCTTACAAAATACCCTTTATTATCAGACTTTAAATCAGTATTTCTACCTATGCCAGCTGTTTGTCAACATAGAAAGAAACACCAACGTCTTCAAAGTGTCTATAGCCTATTATTGTAGTCCCTTATTTTTAAGAGAACATATACATTACCTGTGACTCTGAAGTTCCAATGAGAGGGAAAAGAAAAAAGAAAAGAAAACCCATCATTATTACATTTTTTTCTAGCAGTACAATCACATTGATGGCTCTAGAGAGAAATGTTGCCTGCATTAATGATTTAAAGTCAGATCCTCCTGGCAAGTGCACAATTAATGAGTCTGGATTACTCAATAGCTCTGCCCTTTCTTTGTTAAACTATTCATGAACTCTTAGATGGATGGCTGTAGATTCAGTGCACACACACGCACAGAGAGAGAGTGGGGGGGAACTCCAGGATGCTGAAAGTTATACTCATTAGTTTAGCATTGATATGCTTCTGTCTACATCTTATGCTTTTAAAAACCTCTCAAGGAAAAAGTGTTCATAGTTGAGGAGTTTTGTACAGGAATTTCCTGTCAGGACCAAATATAAATACATGCAGGCTGGCCAAGTGCAAGAATGAAAACTATACCTGATATTCTCCACCTCTAAGATCTGTGATAGTAACGAAGCCACAGCCAGGAATAAGATCCACTAGCAGCCGCTCCCCACGGCTCATGGCAGGCTCCAGGGCAGAGAAAAGTGTCTTATAGACATAGTGAAGGCTTTATGGTTTTCAGGGTTTTCCAGTTCTGATACTGAAAATTATAGGTTCAAATACAGTTGTTTTTCTTAAATGGTCCAAAAAGATTGAAACTCAAGAGCCTACAGTCACATTTTTAAATAATCAAATTGTTAGAAAACAGTGACTCCCAAGTGACTTTTATACATAGATGTTAAGAAAGTGTATCTTCACTGGACAGTGGTGGCACTCACCTTTAGTCCCAGCACTTGGGAGGCAGAGGCAGATGGATTTCTGAGTTTGAGGCCAGCCTGGTCTACAGAGTGAGTTCCAGGAGAGCCAGGGCTATACAGAGAAACCCTGTCTCAAAAAACTGAAAGAAAGAAAGAAAGAAAGAAAGAAAGAAAGAAAGAAAGAAAGAAAGAAGAAAATGTATCTTTGATGACATTTATTTTCTTAATTTTTAAATATTATTATAAGAGCTAACATGAATTTATTTTTGCTCCTAGGATATTCCTTAGTTTATATAATTTGTTGGTTAATTTACTTGTTTATTTTTTTAGTTTGTCTTCTATATGAACATTAAAATCATTTTAAAATTCAATATAAACTATCTGATTGACTAGATAGTTTCCCACAGAAGAAAACTGGAGAGAATGTGACAGAAATTTGTACATTTCAGATTAATGTTTAGGTATTTTTAAAAGTTAGTTTACATACTGGAAATAAAATTAGTTTTTAAATGATGAGTACCAATTGTATTCCTGCTTCCAGTCACATCATTCTACCTTTGCTTACTCTTATTTCTACTGCCTGCAATCATGAACCAAAAATTCCACACACATTGTCTTGCCAATGAGTTATATTTGTGCCTTGCCTTACCATTAGAGCAGATTTCAAACAATATTGGCAGAGCAAGAGAAGTGATAAAGCAGAACTTGTCAAAGCACACCTGATACAGACCCAATCCAACCCCAAAAGGATAGGGTCTGGAAGGAATTCTAAATCCCATTTATTATTTCAAAACCCCACCCCTATAGATGATTTGACAGCGATATAATTAAAAATATAGACTTCTTAGCAATAGTGTTATACACTCATGTAAATTTGAAAGTATCATAATATAATTTTTCAGTATTTTTCTTATTTATTTAGTATGTGTGTGTATATAGTGTGTGTGTGTGTGTGTGTGTGTGTGTGTGTGTGTGTGTAGTGGTGCAGTGGTTTGATTAAAACTGTCTCCCATTGACTTAGACATTTCAATATTTGGTCACCAATTGGGGGCACTATGTGGAAAATCTTAGGAACTGTGACATGTCACTGGAGGAGAGATTTGAGAATTTAGAGACTATCCATTCCTGGTGCACACTCACTGTTTTCTCCTTGGGGTAATAAATGTGAGTTTTCTGTTGATTTCATGCCAGCTTTCTGTTTCCAGGATTCACTGTCATGATGGAGTCTCCTCTCTCAGAAAACTGTAGGCCCAAATAAACTCTCCATTTTGTAAGTTGCATGCTGGAGTTTCCTCATAGCAATAGAAAAGTAACTAAGACAATGAATGGTGGTGGTCATGGATGACACAGTGCACATGTGGAGGTCAAAGGATAACTTTTGAGAGTCAGCACTTTCCTCCTAGAAAGTTGGTTCTGGGAATTACATTCATATCATCAGGCTTCACATCAGAAACCTTTATCCAGTGAACTAAATTTTAAGCACTGTAATATTTTTAAAGGTTTATCTTCTCTACAATACCTTCATCTTGTAACACTTTCTTTTTTTATTAGACACACTTTTCTCAACAGTTCAGACACTCTCTGGGCATCCATTTAATGAGTCCTACTACTTATAAATATTCTAAACAGATTTTTTTAAAGGTCAAAGAAAAAACCATTAGTAATTAAATTATTTTGTTGTGACTATCTGCTGGATCTCTTCTAGGTCATTCTGTTCACAGACCCAACCTAAGTCTCAAATTATAGAGGAAAATGGCAATTAAGATAGTGTATGTCCATATACAGCTGAGGACTGCTTAGTCTGGACTCAGTTAGAGAAGATGCACCTAACCCTCAAGAGACTGGAGGTTCCAGGGAGTGGGGACATCTGGTGGGGTGAGGGTGGGTGTCATGGGGACATCCTTGTGGAGATGGGGGAGGAGGTATGGGATGTTGAACAATCAGAGGGTAGACTGGGAGGGGGGTAAAATCTAGATTGTAAAAAAATGATTAAATAAAATTCAAAAAATATAAATTTGTAGTCATGCTAAATACTAATGTAATTAATTAAAAGAATAAGCCTTAAAAAAAAAAAGATGTTAGATGCCAGGAATCTGGCACTTGAGAGGTTGTTCTAGTTTCATTCCGTGGCCATGATAAAAGCTCTGACAAAAAGTGACTCAAGGAAGAAAGAGTTTATGTGAAAATGGAAAATGCAAAAGGCTCCTTACCCAAATCATTCAGGAAATCCGGGACACAATGAAAAGAATAATAGGCATAGACAAGATTGAAGATTCCCAACTCAAAGGACAAGTAAACATCTTCAACAAAATTATAGAAGAAAACTTCCCTAACCTAAAGAAAGAGATGCTCATAAACATACAAGAAGCCTACAGAACACAAAATAGATTAGACCAGAAAATAAATTCTTCCCAACACATAATAATCAAAACACAAAATTCACAGAACAAAGAAAGAATATTAAGAGTGGTAAGGGAAAAAGGCCAAGTAACATATAAAAGCAGACCTATCAGAATTACATCAGACTTCTCACCAGATACTCTAAAATCCTTTAGATCTCAGGAAAATGTCATACAGACTCTAAGAGAACAGAACTGCCAGTTCAAGCTACTTTACCCAGCAAAACTCTCAATTATTATATATGGAGAAACCAAGATATTCCATGACAAAACCAAATTTAAACATTATCTTTCCACAAGTTCAGTTCTACAAAAGATAATCTAGGAGGGAAACTACACCCCCAAAAAAGCAAGAAATTAATCTTCTTACAAACATAATTCCACCTCTAACAACAAAAATAACAGGAAGCAATAATCATTGGTCCTTAATATCTCTTAACATCGATGAACTCAATTCCCCAATGAAAATAACATTTTAGAACAAATAAAATAACAAAATGGAAGTGCATAGCACCATTGCCAAGGCCTTGATATTCTCATTTCCAAAGAATATGTGCAAAGTGGGAGGGGTGGTGGCTCTCAGGAGTGCAACCAATATTCACATGGATCTATCAAAACATACTAAAAAATGAGAGACTTTCAAATTCCATTTATATTTCCTATGTAGTAAAACTATCTGATAAACTTCAAGTAACACCTTTAAATATTTCTGTGGTTAAACCATAGGTTGAGCATAGTATATTCTATGTCTGATAGATAAGTAACTAAGCCTAAGAAATGCAAAACAAAAGGAACTCTTTGAAAGCTTATGACACACTGTGAACACTTGCGACAGATCAAGGGATAGTATTAATGAACACTATTATTTCCATGTAAAATGGTAAATCTCATGTGAATAGGTAAATAACAGAGTCAAATTTAGACCCAATGTAATTTCTTCAAGCTTTAATCATCGTGATAGTTGGCATTTCTAATTTTCATAGTTGTTAACATATAGCAGCACAACCCTATTACCACCCTCCAAAAAATCTTAAACGAGGTCACATTTAGCACATCTAGGGGAGAATTTAGCATCAAATAGGATGTTTTATCATTCTCCTTTCAAGTTTAGGGTCCTCATTTAAGCTTAAGAGACTCAATCTGAGTATGTCTTATAACAAGATGTCATATATTTATCAAGTTCCTTCACTACCCACAGGGTTTGGACTTGAATTATCTTACCAATTCCTTCCTCAGGAGACTTGCCAGAAAACCCCAACACAAAGGAGTCGAACATGATGATGTAAGGAAAAGGTAGTAA
The DNA here is from genome assembly GCA_019843815.1 of Montemys delectorum. Taxonomy (NCBI): domain Eukaryota; kingdom Metazoa; phylum Chordata; class Mammalia; order Rodentia; family Muridae; genus Montemys; species Montemys delectorum. Next base: position 23,762 of record JADRCD010144432.1, read on the forward strand.
GAGATAATAAAGGTGAAGCTAGAACTGGGTGGGTCTGGGTTGTCAGTGGAAGGGACAGTAGGAACAATGACCCACAGAGTCCTCCAGCTAATTCACACATTTTCCTAAGGAGAGAGCCACACATGGACATTATTAAACACATGTCACTGAAAACCAGTCTCCTGTCATAACCGTAGTAAAACCCAACAACAGAGAGAGTTGCAAAAATGCACAGCTAGAATACAAAGGACACCATAAATATTGTGAAGAGAATTAGTGAATGATAAATGACACATTCCAACTTAGTCTATCTTTCACAAAACCTGAGCTAGGTCATAAAATTGATCATTAAACTTTGAGGATCACCATTGACTTTAGCTATTTCCAGTTCTGTAATCTGAGAGTTCCCAAAACTTGTGTTTTTTTTTTTTTTAATAAGTCGCCGAAGGCTAATTATCACTGTTTTTTTCTCTTTTTTTTACAGTTATTTTTTCTTTTTTTATTAGATATTTTCTTTATTTACATCACTGTTTTTATTATCCTTCACTCAATGCTTCTAAGTTGAAAGAAAAGCAATCATATTAATATTTATAAATTTAGACATTATTTGCTTTGATAAACAAACTGTTGGGCTTTAGACGTAAAAATGGTTTCCTGGGAAGACATGCTCATCCATCTTCTGGGAAGAGAACTGAATTACTGAAGAGGGAAAAGCATGAAGTCTGAATGCAGTTCAGTGCTTACTGACTTATAGGCATCCCTGACAACATCTCTTGCTTGTCTGGAGTGCAAGATAAAGGAAATGAGCAGAATGTGAGGAACCTGAGGCATGAGAGGGACAGTAGCAGAAAGTAGCACACAATTACATGTGGATGTTATTATCTTAATGAGGTGCCACATTTAGATACAGTGATCCATAGTAACACATTAACGAATGGTAGAAGGATGACAATTTTATGTAATCTAGTCATAAAATTATGCAACCTTTTAATAGAATAAAAATATATAGTGTTCTTATCCCTTAAAAGGCATGTAGAGAATGCACACCACCAGAATGCAATTGAAGAAAACATAATTTGTGCCTTATTTGAACTTTCAAAGGGAGTTTGGAGTCCTGGGATGATAAATTTTATATGAAGAGAGAAATGATCCCAATTATACAAGTGCACTTCACTGAGCAACTGGGATATTGTTGCCCAATTCATTAAACTTTAACAAATAATCTCACTGATTGCAAATGACTCAGATAACCATTAGTAGCACAATGTTGTTCATAACAATAATATGAATTCTAAATATCAATATGCTTCTAAAAACTGCCTTTAGTTAATAACAGATACATGTTTTACTATCTCTGAAGAGTATATAGTGAGACACCATTGAGTGTTTATAATTTCCATCCAACAATGAATAATTTTAATTGGTCTCCATGTAATACATGAAAAGATCATTCCATAGGCCATTTGATTTAAAATGTAAAATTTAGAATAGATAAAGTGTAAGAAGTGATAATCCTTTAAAATTAACATGAAAAGCTTTTGACTACTTACCTCAGAATACTGAATTCTGTACTGAATACAAAAATGAACTGAATCATTGTAGAGAGAATGAAATCTTTCATGAACGATCTATTATTCAGGATGTCTCTGTCTCAAATGACATTTAAAAATGACAAATAGAATGCCCACTCCTGACTTTATGACCTTGCTAATATAGAATATCCTGTCCTCTTTTCTATGAGTCTGATGCTACCAGTTATTAAAAGGTCATCTCAAGTTCAACACATCTCTGATAATGTCACTCAGAATCAATATCTGCTTTTCATAAGCACACCAAACATATGTGGAAATGACTGTGTATGTGGCATTTAGTTGCCCAGCAAATACTTACTGAGCACATGCCAAAAGTGCAGCGTGATTCCAGGAACAATATTGTTTTGCCAAAACAAAAAAGCTTCCTTTTGAATTTCCAGTGTTGGTGCCAACTGATAAATGACTATGCAAATAAATGAATAAGATAATCAAATCACAGATGCACTATAAAGAAAAGTTTTATCTAAATTTGACAACCAGAGATGAAGATAAAATTATATTTGAATATAGAGAGCAATAATAGGGAGAAAGTTAATCAAATCCGGATGTGGAATGTCCAAGCAAAGTGAATATGCTTGTCATTTACAGGGAATGTGGCTGGATATTTAAGGAACAAAGAGTCATAAACAACTACTACATAGTAACTCAGTGGGCTGGAAAACTAAGTAAAGATCAGCCAGGAGAAGTCCCCAAGACCATAGTTCAACTTGTATGTGAAAAGCAAGTGGAAAATTTTAAACTAATGCTATATGAATGGCAAGGAAGTCCAAATGGTACTCAGCTGTTAGAAGGGAGAGTCGTGTCACCTAAGTTGTTGGTCTTGGTAAGAAAAGAAAGAAAATGGGAAGAAACAGATGGACCTGGAGTATGCTTTAGAGGTTAAGATGGCATCCACGCTCTTGAAACTAAACAGATTAAATTTTTTTTTTTCAAAAACTAGTGCTGTGCCAGGAAGCCTTCCTGAACACCAAAAGGCCTCCAAGAAGGTGATTCTGGTGTAATTGCTCTAGGGTCTCTGTACTTAAGCTCCAGCTTGGGCCACACCTCCATCTCTGACACAGCAGGACAAGAGGGGGCACCCCAGAGCCTAGTTGCAGGCAGGCATTTATAGAGGCAAGAAGAGGATATCTAGCCTGGTACACTTCTCGTTGGGGAGCCATTATGGCCCTTAATATAATTGGCTGTGGCTGGGACCCAAACCACAAACTTAACTTCTGCTTTCCTCCTGATTGGTGGTTGTTAGGAAGGGACGTGTCAGGCCCAGGCTTATAAGCTGGGCGTGCAGATTTGTTAGGAAGTAACATGGAAACTGGTGCTAGGTGCCAGCTTGTTAGTTAACTCGATTTCAGCCTTAGGTCAACTTCTCTAAGATGGAGTCTGAACACAAAAAGATCTGGCCTCTCACTAGGAAGATGGTTCTCTCTCTAAAATAAGTAGTGAGAATTTGGGCTTCTTTAAAAGCATAGAAATGAACCTTTACAGGGCCAAGGAGTTGGTGAGCAGGGGGAGGGGAGAGGAAACAGGTTTTTTGTTTCTTTGTTTGTTTGTTTTCTTTTGTTTTATCTTATTTTTTATTTTTTTGTTTTTTTCGGAGGGGAAACTGGGAAAGGAGATATCATATGACATGTAAATAAAGAAAAATCTAATACAACAAACAAAAAAAGCATAGAAATGTCCTGGGAAGATGTACTGTTTTAACCCCAGGCTGCTTCAGGTTTTCCACAGAAGCAGACGAGTACTTGCGTCATGCTCGGGCAGGGCACAATATTGCCAGCTGCAGATAGTTTAAGGAAGTATATAATGTTTGTAATTCCAGAGACTCTTTTTTTAATAGTGTAAACATTTTTTCAAATTGGATATTTTCCTTATTTACATTTCAAATGTTATCCCCTTTCCTGGTTTCCCCTCTGCAAACCTCCTATCCCACTCTCCCTCCCCTTGCTTCTATGAGAGTGCTCACCCACCCTTCCACCCACTCCTACCTCCCTGCTCTCGAATTCCCCTGCATTGGGCAGCCATCGAGCCTTCACAGGACCAAGGGCCTTTCCTTCCATTGATGCCCGACAAAGCCATCCTCTGCTACATATGCAGCTGGAGCCATAGATCCCTCTATGTGTACTCTTTGGTTGGTGGTTTAGTTTCTGGGAGCTCTTTGGTTGGTGGATACTGTTGTTCTTCCTGTGGGATTGAGAACCACTTCAGCTCCTTCAGACCTTTAACTCCTCCCCTGGGAACCTAGCGCTCAGTCCAATAGTTGGTTGCAAGCATCCACCTCTATATTTGTAAGACACTGGCAGAGCCTCTCAGGAGACAGCTATATCAGGCTCCTGTCAGCGTGCACTTCTTGGCATCAGCAATAGTGTCTAGGTTTGGTGACTGTATATGGGATGGATCCCCAGGTGGGGCAATCTCTGGATTGCCTTCCCTTCAGTCTCTCCTTTACATTTTGTCTCCGTATTTGCTCCTGTGAGTATTTGGTTCCCCTTTCTAAAGAAGGACCAAAACATTCACACGTTGGTCTTCCTTCCTGTTGAGCTTCATGTGGTCATGTGCTCTTCTTGCTGCTACTCCTCCTGCTGATAGTTGCTACCATTGCTGGTTTTTAACTCGTTGCTGGTTGCTAGCTGGAGACATCAAAATTGCCCCCAGAGAACTCTATGCCCCTAATCAGAAGGAAGTAATCTGACCAGATCAATGTAGCCTTTTGCTCTAGCCTTCCTTCTCTCCCACCTAGTGTTGGGGGATAGGAAGGTATAAGGGTGGAAAGGGTGATACATACAGGAACCCATAAAGTAGCCAAAAGTCAGGTAACAAAAATATTCTTTCTCTTGTGCATAGCCACAGTTCTCAGTTAATCAAACAAAACAATGATAAAATTAAAAGAAATTCCTGTTGCAAAAATTAATATCTGCTGTACACAATCTCACTGATTTTTCTCAACCAATCTATAACACACTTTCACAAGTGAGGAACTAGGATCAAAGAATAACTAGTTACTAGTTATATATAACTAATTATAGTCCAAGATTTTGTATTGGTCATGAAATCAGAATTCAAAATATAAAATCCTTGGCTCTCCCACACAATCTACCCCACCTTGTAAAATCACACATAGACTCACTAAAGATTAGCACATCAAAATTTCATCAAGTGATATTTTGTAGTTATCACATGGAGTCTTGAAAGAGGAAGCTTTAGAAAATTAAATCACTGCTTCCTTCAGTACACAACTCTAGGACTCTATCGCTAAACACTTTAGTGTCCTCAAGGAAACAACATGAAGTGGTTATCATCTAAGCATCCATAGTAGCAAAAGACATGATCATGGAATATGGTAACACTTTGAAAATATTTTATGAGGCTTGTTCAAAAACTATAATTTCATGTTGATAATATCAGGCAGGCTTCAAAGAAGACGGGGGATTTGAGCTGTGCTTTGAAAGAGCAATTTTTGACATACTTCCACTTTATTATTAAAAATACATGACAATAGTTATTCTCTATGGCTATCCCATCAGTGAGTACTATTTACCACCATGACTACTGACTGCTTCAAATGTGAATCGTGGAAATGCGAAATGAGTTCCTAATACAAAATAGAAACCAGATTTGAGGTAGTTAATATGAAAAAAGAATTGATGTAAAGTATTTCAATAAGTTTAATCTTGGTTAGCAGTTAGAAGTTTTAATACATATTAGAGTAAAATATATTACTTAGATTATCTTCATTTCTTTTTTGCTTTTGAACTTTCTACCAGAAAATTAAAAGTTTAATGTCTCTCTTTTCTGGTTCACGTCATTATTCTATTGCACAGTAGTGATCTGATATAGTGTAGATTTACTCCAGGTTCATGAAATACAGGATGAAAAAGCTGAAATAGCAAAGTTCTGTGAGTATCCTATGTCAACTGATTGCTTGTTTTTGCTCTTTTGTCTAAACTCACAGGGAATTCTTTCTGGTCTTAAATATAGGAGCAACTGGGTTATTGTTATGTTTATTTGTTTTGTTTTGTTTTCATGCTTAAATACATACTTCCTTCTCTTCTCTGATTGTTCTGAAATTCCTCAGGGGAAATAAATCTTTTACTCTCTGTGCTTGGGAAAATGAAGTCAGAAAGCTGTGGCAAAGAATTACTAAGTAGGAAAAACATTTGATGTTTAATGAATTTCAGTTTATCTACATTAATAAATAGTACTTATGTTTTGAACTCAGAATGCTAGACAAAACAAGATGGCAATTTATATTTGCAGTTTTATAATAAGTTACAGTATAAGTTAGGGTTTTACTGCTGTGAACAGACACCATGACCAAGGCAAGTCTTATAAAAACAACATTTAATTGGGGCTGGCTTACAGGTTCAGAAGTTCAGTCCATTATCATCAAGGCAGGAACATGGCAGCATCTGGACAGGCATGGTGCAGGAGGAGCTGAGTGTTCTAATTTTCATCTGAAGGCTGCTAGCAGAATACAGGCTTCCAGGCAGCTAGGAGTGTGTTAAAGCCCACACCTACAGTGACACATCTACTCCATCAAGGCCACACCTGTTCCAATAAGGCCACATCTCCAAACAGTGTCACTCCCTGGCCTAAGTATATGCAAACCATCACAAAGTTTGATCATAAAGAGAGTTTTTATCTGACCCTCCTAAGGCTAAAACGTTTCCTCCTGAGGGGGAGACACCACCTCACCTCCCCCTATCTTTCTTGAGCTGTTATCTTAGTAAGCATCTTTTTACCATATTTGCAGTTCTGCAATAACACAACCACCAAAAAGACGGCAATGCCTTCCAATATAGCATAATGAATCAGGTGAGTGATTGAACTCTGTCCCAAAACCCATTCTATAGATCAGTATAAATGCACATAGAATACATTCTTTTCAAAAAATCTCATTTTTTGCCTTTCTTCTACCCTTTAAACTACAGTTAACTAAATTTTTATAAGAGAAAGACCAATTACATGTTTTGTCTTATTGGGTCAAGATTGAGTCAATTAGAATAATCATATTCTATTCCTTGGAGATTTATGTAGGAAATCCTCCTGTAGCTGGTCTATATCATCTATGCCTATAAGCTGAGTAGGGCACTCTTTTATCTAACATTTGCACTATTAGCACAGAAATTTCATCTTCAGGAAAATGAGGTCAACAACAACAACAACAAAAACCAATAACAATTTACACAAATGAGCAGAAAGAAGAAATACAGAAAGAAATTTTCTAGATTCTGAATGACATTTTAGGTAATTCCAGTTCTTTCTAACATCCAATCCTTGTTTTCTGCATGGGACGCTGTGTTAAAATAAGAGTTTCCTCTATGAATACAGCTTCCCAGGTTGTTATAGGTTATTTGCAACTAACTCTATAGGGCAAGAGTCCTGTGCATTGCCCAGCTTAGCCTCGGTTGTCTCTGGGCTAGCCTGTACTCAGTGTCCTCATGCTCTCCACAATCTACAATTCCCCTTTTCTGTTTTTCTTGTCTTCTTGAAAGTTGGGCCAAAGCTTCCATTCATATTTGAATATCAACCAAAGAAACATTTTATTTTTTTCCCTTATTGTGAAAAGATGTAAATGTAGTTCAGGCTTGTCTCAAATCCCCTAGGTAATAGAATTGTGGAAGACGAGCTTCAGCTTCTAACGTTTCTGTCTCCATCCTTCTAGTGCTGGAATGGCAGGTGTGTCCTGAGATACAACCTGGGACTTCATGCACAGTAGACAAGCCATCTTCCATGGAGCTGCTGTCTGAAGTGCTTTCCTGTTGGTGTCATAAAAACTCCAGCCAAAACCAATGCTGGGAAGAAAAGGTTTACTTGGCTGACAAATTATAATTCATTATTGAAGGGGGCCAAGGCTGGAGGTCAAAGTAGGAGCTTGAAGCAGAAACCTCAAGGGAATACTATTTCCTGATTTCTAGGCTGTTTCCCTGCTGTTCAGTTGTGGCACCATCTGTGGTTAGGAGTGTGTAGGCCCAGATGTAGCAGTCTGTAAGGCTAGATAGGCCTGAGAACCTGTAGATAACTGTTTGGGGGCTTTCCAGGTATAGGTTCTGAGAGAACACCTTGATTAGGGGCAGAAGATAAAACTAAGGAGTTTAGGGAGAAGAACAGTTTGTGGGGGTTATACATTTGTAACTCTTAGGATCATGGTCTTTGTAGTTGGAGGAGGGTTGGAGGGTGGGGTTTCAGAGCCAGGGAAAGGGAAATAGATCTCACCCTCAGGCATAAGGCAAGCTGTTAACTGACAGTACTTATCTTGAGTTTATTTGATTGTGGTAAGTGGATTCGAGTAGATTCCCTAGAGCTTGCCACAATATTTCTAAGTTTACAAAAAGATGAATCCTTCATAACTCGCACTTACTAACCTCAAAACACCTTCCTAGACTTTTAAGCACTTTTGTAGAAACTTTTAATACATATATATGTATTAAAATAATATATATGTTAGAATAATATATATTATACAATAAGGGATACACATATATCCCTCATTATTGTTTCTGTGATGTATACTTTCTTCTAACTGAAATTAATTTTCCCATAATATATTTTAGTTCCATTTATTTGTCTATTTATTTATTTATTAATATCTATCTACTTCTAAATGCATTTAAGGGATGACAAAGAAAGATCTAAAAAGACAAAAGTATTAATATATTGTAGAAGACTAATACATACTGCAAAATGAGGCAGACAAAAGCTAAAGTTTCATGCCCACCTTAAAATTAGAAAACTACATTAAAAGTGCACGTGTAATGAAGTATGAGTTACTCTGAGCCGTACCCTACACTTGGGACATGTGCACCTGTTCAGTGTGGTAACCTAACACACAGTTCCATGCTGGTGTATAATAAAGGCCCAAACTGTTTATTTTCCCCATGATGTGATTATGGTTGCATTTTTAAGCCCTCTCCCTTCCTACATGTCAAATTCTAAGCAGAAGTCTTTTCTGACACCTGATCAAGCATTTGCACTTGCATGGACTTTATTGCAACCAGGATACCCCACAACTTAAAGGGATGTTTTACTTGATTGTATATGTTCAGATCAGGAGTCCTTGTCAATGATGCTTATATGTTGAAAAGGCCAATTGAATCCAAATACTGCAATTCAAAGACAGTGTTTTTTTAGCTTTCACATTCAGGGACTACTTTTTTTTATACTAATAAGTATAAAAAACCACATCATTCAGAAAATATTGGGTATTTTATCATAATACTGCTTTGGGTTTTGAGTACTTTTCATATTCCCAAATAGTTTTACACTTGATTTTAATCCTTACCTACTTAAGAATAATTGTCTTTATTTTCCAAGTGGGAGCTTAATTGTTTTGCCCAGGGTTGCCTAACCAGCATGTGACCAAGCCTGGAATATTACTCAAAGCTATCAGCATCCACATTGAAGTCCTTCATCTCTAACGAGATGTTTAACTCTAAATATAGCTCTTTTCTTTCTGTCTAATCCTGTAGATTTTCATTAACTCCAAAGTAAACTTACCAGTGCTGACCGTGATGACGGTCAGGCAGCCTCTTTTTCATTCTCTTAGTCATAACATTAATTAAAAACTCCATCCCTGGAGAAATGCTACAAGATTGGAATGTTCTCCAGGTTAATGAAAAGCTACTTATTAAAACACTTATTTCAGAAACATTTGGAAAATAATTCTCCCACACCATTTGTAGAAATAGCTTTATTCATGCTCTCTGGTATTTTTTTCATTTTCTATTATGAAAATATTTTTGTGGCTAAGAATAAGTGGTTAAACTATATTTTCTTCATTGAGAAATTGCACTTAAATCAAAACTTCATACTATCTGTATGAGCAGGAAAATGCCTTGAATTACTTTTTATTTGCAATGTTAATACTACTTTGTGCTGGTATTAAGTATTCTGATTTTTTATGGTAAAAAATACCTTGAAATTTGTTCTAGCATTTGTTTAAATACATTGACATAGCATTCGTGTACCCATTCACACATATAATGCTGATATTGTACTCTAAGTAAGTTGATACAATTACTATCCAATTTTGACATAGCTTTCAGTGGAAGGCAAAATATTTTCTTTCATTAAGCATTCACAGGATATTCAACTACTGGCTTCCTCCAGAATTCCACCCGCAAGCCAGTTAAAAGTTCCTATTTTCAGTTTCTGTTATGGTTCATAAACTCAACTTCACTTGGGGCTACATTATTTAAGACACAAATAATAAAATCCAACACCTATAGCAAAAAGTACCTGCTTTAAAACAGCCCCAAACACTCTCATCTTTTGTGCTAACCCTCTAAGCTATTTCTTTAGCTCTGCCTAGCTGATACGAGAGCTGAAAGTTGACAGAGGAAAAACCTAAGAAGAATCATTGTCAACTCTGAAGGTGGTATGTGTGTAAGTGGTGTTATATCCAAATATCCCCAAACTTCCAACATGTGGGGAATACACTACATCTTGGTTTTGTGCAAACACAACCTCAGAAACATGAATTTATTAGTATATAGCTTAAATAAATTCCAAATATGACAAAGTTACTCATCAAGATGAGTAATTGAATTTTTTTTAAAAATACCACCCTTCCTTTATAAAAAAGAAAAACTTTAACATAATGCATATTGCATATTGAATATCTTTTTGCCTCTTTAATACTTCTCTTCGTAATAAAGAATCTGAATTGTTAGTACACTGTTCTCCATCTTATTTTAAATACAAGAAAAGAACACCAGTCATGGCAAGTTTTAAGTCCATACATCCCACAATGTCAGAGACAATGGCAAATAAAATAGTTGCTTTCATCGATATTAACTGTTGATAATTTTATTTCCCTGGATACATGGCAACTTTCGCATTCCGCATGGTTTTTTGGATCACCTTTGTTTCCTGTGAGTGCCACAGTGTAAATTGCCATCTGCTGCTGTGGAGCTTACTTGCATTAGGAGAATAGTGACCCATTTTTCAGCTAAATGCAACAATGGAGAAATTAAAATACAAAGGAGAATCTGGCAGACAGCAGGCAGTTAGCAGCTCCACTGTCTGGCAGCACACCCACAGAGAAGGCAAAGAATGTGGAAAAGGAAAAGGAATCACAGACAATGCCCACAACATAAAACTGAGAATAGTCTAATTAATCATTCTTAAAGAGCCAGAGAAATATTTGAATACTGAAGCATGTGATATGCTTACCGTCTTTGTACCTGTGTGTATTTCTTGAATGTTTGGAGGACTGTCATTAAAGCAGTTTCAACCCTAACAGAATAGAAACAGTGTACAGGTGGCTAGACATAGGACAGAGACCTGGGCTGCTTCCTGAATGTATTCCTGAATCTATCAATTCAGAAAACCAGTTACTTAGGTTCACTTTAAGAAGGACTTCACAGCTCAGGCATATTTAGTTTCATTCCTGACTAATGTCAGAGTGCAGCAATATTGGTTTCAGCATGAACAAATCAAATTTAATTCCTCCAAGAGCCCTTAATAATGTACCATGAAGGTGGAAGCATAGTTTATGCACGTGACTTCATAATGCTGGAAACTTCCATCAGCTACTTCCAGACAATGTCTGGGAAGAGTCAGTCACTCTGCTTTTACAGATGTGCACTGGGACTCCAGTCCTATTCAAAGATAAACCACAGAAATAACAAACTATTCTCAGATGGTTTCTAGTTGTTGTTTTTCTTTTATTTTGTTAAAGAAAATGAAATGAGCAGCAAAGAAAAGATAATAAAGTTTATCAATCAATCTATTCCTATATCCAAACTGAAAATATTTGTTTATATATTAAATATCAGTTTCTGAAATGTTCTAATGAGTTCTAATTAATGTGAACCCCTTTAAATGCTATTGCAAACATCTAATAAGGGAATAAATATAATACCCAAAGGATAAGAAATAGATTACAGTTTTGTGAGTGTATGAGAATAGGCTAAAACAGTGGTTTCCAACCTGTGGGTTGTGACCCCATGGGGGATTGAACAACTCTTTCACAGAGTCTGTCTAAGACCATCAGAAAACACAGATATTTGCATTATTATTCATAACAGTAACAAAATTAGTTATGAAGTGGCATCAAAAATAATTGTATGGTTGGAGGAGTCACCACAACTTAAGGAACTGTATTAGACGATAGAAACATTAGAAAGGTTGAGAATCTCTGGGCTAAATAAAAGGACAGATGCATGAATGAAAAAAAAGGATCTACTTTGTATTCAATATTCACCAAAGAAAAACAGCTTTGATCTGGTATAATGTAGTGTGCTTTTTCACCATTTTGAAGATCGCATCTATCTTTTTCTTAAAAAAAAAAAATCAGAATTATCTAGTAAAATGTCAAACATTTTGTATCATCTTATACAGTTATTTTGCCAATTCATATCATCTATTGATGTGTACATAGTCAAGAATTGCATATTTTGCGAGGAAGGATGCTATTCAAGATAATTTATGATATGAAGAAAGGAAATAGAGAATTCTAATATTAAAAGGGCATAAAATTTGCAAGCAAAAGTTATCTATATACATATGTATATATGTTCTGAGGGGGCCCAGGACGATGCCTCAGTGGATAAATGTGTTTGCCATCAAGGTTGATGACTTGAATTCTATCCCTGGAACTGCCACAAGAAGAGAAAAATAAACCTAAAATTTGTCTTCTGAAACTCACTCACATACTGTGTTATTCCTGCTTACATACACATATACAATAAATAAAAATAATAAATAAATCCAAATTGAAATGTAATGAGATGACAATAACTATACTAAAATACTATCAAAATAATGAGGTTTGATGACATCAAATTAGTGTTCTATTATGGAGAAGAAGTCTAGATAAAGCTAGAAAGGGTCATGGTTTTCAGAGAGTAACAAATGGTGACAAAATGACATGTGCAGAGAGAAATTTTATGAGAAAATGATAAAGTAACTGATGTACTATTTTCAGATTTATGTTTCTGGACATTGTGAGATTTTGCTGTGGCTTTTATTATTCTTTACCCCTCATTTGTACAACTACTTTGAATGACTGTTTTGTATAAATTTCATATACCTCGAATCCACAAAACTAACATTTGTAAAAATTTAAGTGAGCTAAAGAGAAAGAAAATCAATATGATTCACAAAATGTAAGTACTTGGTATGTAAAAACCATTGTGCCTTAAAAAAATACTAATTTCAAGTAGTCAAAAGACTAACATAACTGTGTACCAGTTCTTTATGGTCAAATGACTGCACAGAGAGTGAGCACAGACTTAGACTATGTGAAGTGTAGCCACAATTGCAGATTTTATAGTTGCATGAGATGCTAAAAAGTGGCCCTGAACACAAGAACACAGTCTACTTTTTATAATCAGCATATAATTAGTTGCCTTTCTCACTCTTGGATTGATAAAGCCCCTGAAAAAGGTGTTAAAATGCAAACTGTGCTTTGTTAGTGGACAGATAAAAATTCTTCAGTTTTGTAGTGAGGTAGTTCTAATTGCATATTGGAACCATGAAAGTTCCTGCACTAAGGTGAGACACTTAAAATGACTGTGAAAAAAATCTTCAGCGTGACTGCCTTAAAGTGCATAGAAACTACTCATCTGATACTCTGCACAAACCAAAATCAAGAAACTGTCTGGGCATAGTGGCATACACCTGTAATCTCAGCAGTCAAGTGATGAGGCAAGGGAACCCTTGTGAGTTCAAAATCAACCTGGGTTATACAGTGAAAGAGAATGTCCAAAAAGTTTGTGCAAATCATACAGTGTATATTTTTACTCTAGTCATATGAAACATATTCTTTAACTTTGCTCCACTGATGATGGGAAAAATTTGTATTCTGTTACAAATGTCAATCCTGGTGTTAAATGTCAATCTTTATTTTTCTGTTTTATAAAGATGGCTTTCTTCGTCCCTCCTTCAGTTGTAATAAGTAAGGCATCAAGTAGTCCAGCAAGATTACAATTACCATGACTTTCATGGGTACTAACAATCTGAAGACAGTTGGGAATCTAAAAGATTAAAAAAAGCCATTTATAATGAGCATTTCTACATTTCATGAATTTTTTTTTTAAGATATAAATCTTTTATTTATTTTATTGGATATTTTATTTATTTACATTTCAAATGTTATTCCCTTTCCAGTTTTCCTCTCCAGAAATCCCCTATCCCATCCTCCCTCTCCCGGCTTCTATAACAGTGCTCCCCCACCTACCCACCCACTTCTGTCTCAGTGTCTTGGCATTCCCCTACACTGGGGCATCTAGCCTTCACAGCCTCTCCTCCCATTGATGCCCAACAAGGCCATCCTCTGCTACATATGTGGCTGAAGCTATGGGCTGCCTCTTTTGGTTGGTGGTTTAGTACCTGGGAGCTCAGAGAGGTCTGGTTGGTTGATACTGTTGTTCTTCCTACGGTTTGTAAACCCCTTCAGCTCCTTCAGTCCTTTCTCTAACTCCTCCATTGAGGACCCTCTGCTCAGTCAAATGGTTGGCTGCAAGCATCTGCCTCTGTACTTGTCAGGCTCTGGCAAAGCCTCTCAGGAGACAGCTACATCAGGCTCCTGTCAGCAAGCACTTCTTGGTTTCCACAATAGTGTATGGGTGTGATGACTGTACATGGGATGGATCCCCAGGTGGGGCAGTCTCTGGATGGCCTTTTCTTCAGTCTCTGCTTCACACTTTGTCTCTATATTTCCTCCTGTGAGTACTTTGTTCCCCTGTCTAAGAAGGACTTAAGCATAAAGTCCTTTGGTCTTCCTTCTTCTTGAACTTCATGTGGTCTGTGAAGTGTATCTTGGGTATTCTGAGTTTGTGGGCTAATATCCACTTATCAGTGAATGTATACCATGTGTGTTCTTTTGTGACTGGGTTACCTCACTCAGGATATTTTCTAGATCAATCCATTTGCCTAAGAATTTCATGAATTCATTTTTTTTAATAGCTGAGTAGAACTCCATTGTGTAAATTTACCACATTTTCTGTTGGTAATTACCATTCCTCTGTTGAAGAACATCTGGGTTGTTTCTAGCTTCTGGCTATTATAAATAAGACTGCTATGAATATAGTATAGTGGAGAATGTGTCCTTGTTATATGCTGGAGCATCTTTTGGGTATATGCTCAGGAGTGGTATAGCTGGGTCCTCAGGTAGTACTATGTTCAATTTTCTGTGCCTTTTGTCTAGCTTATTCTAGAATTTGTGGGGTTATCAAGTATCTCTGCATTATACTTTTATATCAAGATATGAAGAATAGCATTCTCAGAGATTGTATGTGCAATGTTCATAATCTACTTTCTTGTTTCCGAATAGTAATCTTGACAAATAAGATTCTGTAATTTCTGTTTTTTATCTTCTTAATTATTATACAACCATTTTTGATATGAGAGCTCAGATGAAGTAAGTAAAGCCTGGTTCCATTTCAGAGGATCCCTAATCTCAGAAAAGATTGCTAACTAGAACTGAGCTAAAGTCATGCTAAACAATTAGTTCAGAGCAGAGATAAAAATGACTAGGTTTATTCTTTTTTTTTTAAGATTTATTTATTTATTATATACAAGTACACCATAGCTCTCTTAAGACATTCCAGGAGAGGGTGTCAGATCTCATTAAGGATTGTTGTGAGCCACCATGTGGCTGCTGGGATTTGAACTCACGTCCTTTGGAAGAGCAGTCAGTGCTCTTAACCACTGAGCCATCTCTCCAGCCCGACTAGGTTTATTCTCAGTAAAAGATTCCCAGAGTCAAAGGTAATTGATTTGGATCTTTCAAGAGACTTCCTGTTTCCCAAATGACTATGTGTGAAGATGAAGAAATTCCAGGTAAAGACAAAAAACATACACAATATTAAAACACAAAGTAGGCACTATGTGTGCTGTAGTTACAATTCTTTCAGCTCTTTAGTTTCTCTGTGCTTTGGATTTCTCATCCTTAAATACATAGGTGGTGTCTACATTGATGAGCTAAATAAAATTATTTCACAAACAATATGCTCAGAGCAGTGTCCATGATGAGACAGGCAATCAAGGTAGTTAAAACATGGGTTGTGCCATAGAAACAAATAGTTTTGGACATGGAAATGTCTGTGAGAAGCTCTGCGTGCTAGGCCAATGAGGTCAGACTGTATCCTGAAGGCAACAGAGATTTTGAACAGGCATATCATTTCATATTTAGAAACATGATCCTGGCAACCATTTAAAGCGAGACTTCCTTAACATCCCCACTCTCTCTGACCTCTGATAAAGAGCTTTAACTCTCTGATGTGCTATTTAGAACAGATTTGAATCTTTAGATGATTTCTGTTTATTTTATTTTTCTTCAGGTAAGTTTGTATTTCTATCTTATTTGTGGACCAATGGAATACATTATTCAGTGCTTTCCTTAAGTCTGTCTTTCTTATTTGGCAGATAACTTCTTCTAAGATACACATTGTGAAAAGAATTCTCTCCCTCTAGAGAATAGTACTGGGTTTTTTGTTTTGTTTTGTTTTGTTTTGTCTTTTTTTTTTTTCAGTTTTCTTTGTAACATCTGGTTTAACACAGTGGAAATTATTCTAAATCGTTAAGTAGCTGCTAATGCTGCTTTCCACTTTACTCGGGCCCATACTGTGAGGACAAATTTCCACACCATTTATAATTAGCATCCCAAGACATGAGATCTGTGCAGTATCTCCATCAGTTCATCCTGCTGTAACTTGGAACCTTCTTGCCTTTTCCATCCTGGGTGGTAACGAGGAAGTAAGTGGTCAATAAACTTCCCATAACAGATTCCATATGGTACCTCTTGGGTTTCAAGGTACATTTACCAGACTTTCCCCTCACCAATTATATTTTTTTCTGTCATCACTTGCATGTCTATAGTTGTTTTTTTTTTTTTTTCTCTTTAAATTCCATACAACCCTCCTCAGTTACAAAGGCCTTACAATAACTCTCACTTTTTCAAGGCTGACATCCAGAGGCAACTAATCCATCTGGATTTGTGGACAATGCTCTGTGAAAGCTTCCAAATATATCTTCAGCGGGAATTAAAGGACCCAGAAATAGGAAGTAAGTAGCTAGGAAGACCATGGGCCCAATTGTTGTCCATACTCTGAGTATTAAAGAATTTTTCTAGACCAAAATGTGGACACTTCATTCCTTCTTAAAAGGGGGAACAAAATACCCATGGAAGGAGTTGCAGAGACTAACTATGAAGCAGAGACTGAAGGAAGGACAAGCCAGCCTGATATAGATGTCCCCTGAGAGGCTCTGACAGTACCCAACTAATACAGAGTTAGAGGCTCACAGCCATCCATTGAACTGAATACAGGGTCCCCAATGAAGGAGCTAGAGAAAGGATCCAAGGAGCTGAAGGGTTTGCAGCCCCTTAGGACGAACAACAATATGAACTAACTAGTACTCTTAGAGCTCCCAGGGACTCAACCACCAACCAGAGTACACATGGTGGGACTCATGGCTCCAGCAGCATATGTAGCAGAGGATGGCCAAGTCGGTCATCAATTGGAGGAGAGGCCCTTGGCCTTGTGAAGGTTCTATGCCCAAGTGTAGGGGAATGCCAGGGCCAGTAAGTAGGAGGGGGTGGGGTATCGAGCAGGGGGAGGGGGGAGGGAACAGCGGTTTGTTCTTGTTTTTGGTTTTTGTTTTGTTTTGTTTTGTTTTGTTTTGCTTTTTTGGTTTGGTTTGGTTTTTTTGGAGGGGAAACTGGGAAAGGAGATATTGTATGACATGTAAATAAAGAAAATAATAAAAAAAAAAGAATTTTTCTAAAAGAAACAAGAAGTCGACATAGTCTAAGGTCAGTGTTAAAAGTACCTGAAGTGAGTTCCTCTTCTGCCTCTGCCTCTGCCTCTTCCTCTGCCTCTTCCTCTGCATCTCTCTGCCTCTCTGTCTATAAACCAAAGGTTTTTTAATTATAGGCAATGCAGAATGAATCTAAGGGATGTGTGTTCTATCACAAAAATAATTCCACACAAAGATGGAAAAAAAATGGAACCAAACATCAGTTCTTTTATTTCTTGCTCCAAACTGTAACTTTAGTGGAGACCACACAGACATTACAAAGTCTTTTCTCCCCACTTTTCTTGGTCACAGCTTCTCAGGATTTCCATTCCTTTCTGCCTGAGAGATAAAAATCACAAGCCCTTTCACATGGCTTACTGCTTTCAACCAATGTCAAAGTTCTTAATTATATTCACTCCACAGCATTCATAAGATTTGCCATTCCCATTTTACTAGAAAGGAAAGTGCTTGAAAACGTTGCAAAAGGTGTGAGCTGGAATATCATGAAGCGGGAATTCTATCCCAGGCCATATAGCCTCAAAATATCTGCTCATAAGCACTTCCTCCCATGGACACAGTTTAAGGTGTGCATAATCATAGCTGGAGATTCAGTTGTGTTGCTTACTTTCAAGTCAAATTAGAGATACATGCAGGCAAGTATGTTTCAATGGGAGAAAAATATACAACACAGAAATGTGAAACTGAATTTTTTTTTTTGCATGACTTTTCCAGTTCATTAAAAGAAATGAAATTCCTTTTCATGCTTGGCTGCTTCAAAATGTATGGAAGAAAAAGAAATACAAGGTCATAGAGAAGAGATGGGGTGGATGTTAAATACTTTTTGAAGGACTAAAAGGAAAATACTTAATTTCTTAACTTAGACCTATGCAGTTTGGGACAGTCTCATATTTTCTTTAAGATTTTGAATAAAGGAAGTAAATGTGATGATAAAAAAAAAAAAAACACTCCAACACTGAAAGTGATTATCAAGCTTAAGAACAACAACAACAAAATACCCAATATCAGTGTGAGACATATTGGAACTCCCAAAGGATACAGAAAGATTTCCCCCTCAGAGCAGCAGTGCAGGAATCAAGGATGCCTTAATGGATGTCTAAACATTTAACAGATTATTCAGGTGACACAGGGAGGAGGATTACTCTGCAGTGCTCCTGAAAGGAAACTCAGGTCCATGATATGAGCAATGATGAAAATGGGCCATGAAAGTCCCAAATAATCAAAATGACACTTGGAATTATACATCAGATAAGAAAATGGGAAAACCTCTGCTCTAAATTCTACTAGCATCAAGCATGATGGTGTGGGCTTTTAATCCCAGCTCTCAGAAAGCAGAGGCAGGCAGATCTTTATGAGTTCAAGGCTAGTTTGGTCTACATAAGCCAGTTCAGGTCAGCTAGGGTTGCAGAGAAAGAGCATTTCTCAAAAAAAAATATTTTGCTAATGAAAATGTCATTGTAAATGCCATAATGAATACTAATAAGTAAATGTTAATCTATTCCAGGGTACATAGATTGAAAGTTGCCTTTTCCTAGAAAATTGTCAAAATACTCATCTTGAAAAGAATATCAACACTACTTCACTGCTGGTGGGATTGCAAACTGGTACAACCACTCAGGAAATCAGTGTGGTGGTTCCTCCGGAAATTGGACATAGTTCTACCAGAGGACCCAGCTATACCACTCCTGGGCATATACCCACAAGATGCTCCAACATGTAATAAGGACACATGATCCACCATATTCATAGCAGCCTTATTCTGGCTTATTCATATAGCCAGAAACTGGAAACAACCCAGATATCCCTCAACAGAGGAATGGATACAGAAACTGTGGTACATCTACACAATGGAGTACTACTCAGCTATTAAAAACAATGAATTTATGAAATTCTTAGGGAAATAGATGGATCTGGAGAGTATCATCCTGAGTAAGATAACCCAATCACAAAAGAACACATATGGTATGCACTCTCTGATAAGTGGTTATTAGCCCAGAAGTTTGGAATACAGGAAGAAACCACAAACCACAAGAAACTTAAGAAGAAGGAAGACCAAAAGGTGGACATTTCATTCCTTTTTAAAAGGGGGAACCAAATACCCACAGAAGGAGTGGCAGAGATTAACTATGGAGCAGAGACTGAAGGAAGAACAAGCCAGCCTAAATATAGCTATCTCCTGAGAGGCTCTGACAATACCTGACTAATACAGATGTAGAGGCTCACAGCCATCCATTGAACTGAGTACATGGTCCCCAATGAAGGAGTTAGAGAAAGGACCTATGGAGCTGAAGGGTTTGCAGCCTCTTAGGACGAACAACATATGAACTAACTAGTACCCTCAGAGCTTCCAGGGACCCAACCACCAACCAAGGACTATACATGGTGGGACTGATTGTTCTGGCAGCATGTGTATAGTAGAGGATTGCAAATTCAATCATCAATAGGAGGAGAGGGCCTCGGCCTTGTGAAGGTTCTGTGCCCCAGTGTAGGGGAATGCCAGGGCCAATAAGTGGGAGAGGGTGGGGTGGCAGGCATGGGGAGGGGGGAGGCAACAAGGATTTGTTCTTGTTGTTTTTGTTTGTTTGTTTGTCTTTTGGAGGGGAAACTGGGAAAGGAGAAATTTACATGTAAATAAAAAATCTAATAAAAATGAATAAAATAAATGTTTAAAAAGAAAGAAAAAAAAAGAATGTCAAAAATTTTATATTTCATACAGAGGACTAAAACATTTTACCTGGAATCCTCAAGTTAATGAAGTGCATGACATTTTGTCAGGAATAATATTTTAAAATAATGGCCTCAATGTCTTAAATGTTTTCAGTGAAAAGTCAGGGAAGATCAGCATCCTCTAACCTCACACTGCCAATAAGTGAAAGACTTAAAAAGCCAACTCATTTCACCTCTGTTCTGCTAAGCCATGAGCATTGATCTAGTGTACTGTTGTATAGACACTAGATAAATCTTTATGATAATATATAATTTGCAATTGTTTTCTCTTTTACAAATAAAATAGTTTTTCTTAAAAATCCACAGGGGAAAAAGTGTCAGTGGGTAACCTAAATCTGGTTTCAGTGGTAGGTAGTAAAATGAAACACACTATTGGTTATTTGTTTACACAATTGGTACCCAGCTTCTTGGATCCATTCTTTTTTTTTTTTTTTTTTTTTTTTTTTTTTTTTTTTTTTTTTTTTTTTGGTTTTTTGAGACAGGGTTTCTCTGTATAGCCCTGGCTGTCCTTGTACTCACTTTGTAGACCAGGCTGGCCTAGAACTCAGAAATCTGCCTGCCTCTGCCTCCCAAGTGCTGGGATTAAAGGCATGTGCCACCACCACCCAGCCTCTTTTTTTTTAAAATTGGTCCAGCAAGCTCTTCCTAAGTATCACTAACATTTACCCAACTACTCAGGTTAAAACCCAGGTCTCTTGCTTCTCTCAGAACAAGCAGTGTAGAACTTGGCTCTTGTATTTGACAAACTGGAAAATGAATGGAATTTCCTTTTGTACTGTCCATGCTTTGCTTACCAAGTCTTTTGCCTGGATTTCTGAAATACCTTTCTTGACAGGTTTTCTGCTTGCACCTTTCCCCCTTTATGTATAAATACATGTACACATGTGTGTGTGTGTGTGTGTGTGTGTGTGTGTGTGTGTATACATGCAGAGAGAGAGAGAAAGAGAGAGAACAGAGAGAGAAAGGGAATATTTTGAAACAAAAGTCAAGTCAAATAGTGATGCTTTAGGAAGAGATTGCTGAACCAATTTAAAAAAAAAATGAATGGATCCAAGAAGCTGCATACCAATGGTGTAAACGAATAACCAATAGTGTATTCCATTTCACTGCCTACCACTGAAAGACCGACAATGGTTTCCACATCTCTAAGAAAACTCCCCAAAGCGCTGGCAGTCCCAATCTTAAGATCTGATGCCTGGATATCTCTGCACAATTACCCGTTCCTCCTGCTTTACAGAAACAGATGAAAAGATGAACGCATCTTGGCTTGTTACCATTTTTCAAGATGTTGAACAAAAATATCCCAATTCAACATTAATTAAAGTTTAAAGTAAACTTAACAAATCCATATATGGATATATTTTGTAAAGACTTTTTGGAGTTGGTCTTATAAGCTTTAGCCACACTTTTCTTCAGTTGCAAAATGCGTCTACAAAAAAATATTTCTATCTGTTTGTTTAGATGCTGTGTTCTGTGCCCCAAGATCATGTTACAGTCTAGACATGAGCATAATATTGATCAGTGTGCTGTATAGAATGCTCCCCAATAATCTCTGCTTGGCTAATAAAAGGCTAGAGCCTATGACTGGGCAGGAAACAGAGGAAGGCAGGACTTGAGGTCAAGTAGGGGGCCTCAGGTAGAGAAGAGGAGAAGAAAAAAGGTAGGAGAAGGAACCACCCCGAGGCAGAATGAACCATGAGCATGTGGCCAAGAGGAAGTTGCCTCAAGGACACATGTGGAGCACAGCAAACAGAGCAAAATTAAGCTGGCAAGCAACATGGGGCCCAGGGCTCAGAGGTAGGTTAGAAGAGCTCAGAACCTGTTCAGTTTGACTTACGATTCGTTAATAAAATTACCAGTTTCTCTGTCTTTTATTCAGAAGCTATATGGGCTAGAGTACTTCAATAAAGACTCAAATTAGGAGAAAAATCTTATTATGTGGCAGATTTATTAGCAAGACTAAATATAAACATTATGATTTCAAGAGAGCTGGACTTTCAAGTCCTTGGCAAATTCGTCAGCCTCTTAAAGAGTATCATCAAAGCAAAACTCCCATTGTTTGAAATGAGTCATTCTTTTATTAACGATATGCGTGAACACTCTCTTTAGCCATCACTCTTCCCCAGTGGCAAAATACATCTACAAGAAATACTTCCATCTGTGACATTTATATTCTAATGTGTGGAAATTGACAATAAATAATGCATAAAATAAAAAGAGTACATTATATAGTACTTTACACATAAGTCCCAACGAAAAGCTGAAACAGAATGAATGTCAGAACAATGGTGTTCAGAGGGAGCAAGTCATCTTATTAAGTAGAGATTTGAGGACAAAGGTTCATGGAAAAAGAAATAGAGTTTTTAGCAAAAGGTCTAGGGAGGTAAGGGAGCTAGGCCCACATGACATTCTGGAAGAGGAACATTAGAACTAAAGAAATACTCGTGCAAAGGCTTAAAGTTGAAGGTTACCTAAAGCAGTGGTTCTTAACCCGTGGGTCGTGGATCCTTTGGGAGGCCAAAATGACCCTTTCATGGGGGTCACACTTTATATATCCAGCATATCGGATATTTACATAACAATTCGTAACAACAATCACAGTTATGAAGTAGCAACAAAAGTAATTTTATGGTTGGGGGTCACCACAACATGAGGAACAGCATTAAAGGACCATAGCATTGGGAAGGTTGAGAACCTTACTCTCATATTCACTAAAAAGCAAGGTCCAACTTTACATGTTTCCCTGATTTATAAAGTTATGAAATATTTAGAAACAGATAAGAAATCAGAGGGCTGTGCATCATTCAGGAAGAGAATCAATGGATAATCTTCTTTTTGTTTTATTGTAAAAACTGAAGAGGGTAATTCAACATATTTCCTTATCCAGTTTATCTGAATAATAAGTCTTGTGAGTTCTGTGACCACAAAATTCTCATAAAGTTATTAATATCTTTCTTATAGTTCTATTGCTTCATCTCATATCCTGCTGGGATTTCTCTCATTCTTAGACCAAACAATAAATCATGAGCTCCTGCATATAAGAGCAGTTATATGATTTTTGTATTGTTCAATATTTTTCTTTAAATAACCTTCAAAGAATTGATTGTGTTTCTAATAATCACTTAGTTTCAGAAAAATTATATTGAATCTATACAGATGTTAGTTCATTTCTTTATCAGTATAAACAACATAGTTGGCAGGTGTGGAGATGCACACAGGTAGGATTTGCTGAAGGAGGAAGATACAGGGGGGTCATGAGTTTGGGGTCAGCCACGGCTACACAATTAAACTTCTCAAGAAACTGTGGTTCAAAGCAGGATACCTAGTCTGCTCCCCTCCACATCACAATGTCACCTTTATAACCAAATATTTGAATTGATTACTATATAAAAGTATCAGAGAATAACAGAGTAAACCAACTAGAAGACATACCCAACAAAATTCCCGGAATGAAATAACTTCAGATCTTCGTTGTTATGAAGGTGACTTTGGAAGTGTATGTAAACGTTTACTATAAAGTAAGGCTTACCAGAAACAACACTGAATCTCACATACACAGAGATCGAGGAAGATCCTTGAAATAGGTCACAGAGTTTGCACGGAGTTTTCAGACAAGGAGTTGAATCTTTCTAAGGTCTCAGAAATTCCATGAACCTCCACAGTAAAGTTTTAATGTACTTTCCGAGGTATTTTGTGTTCTATGCTTAACTTCATCTTCCCAGGCTCTGCCTGCACACTGACCTAGACGCTGGTCCTGAGTGTTCCCACACCAGTGTCTTATGAAGCCTTCCTGGCTCCCTGACTACTTGCGGCCCTTTTCTGTTTGCAGCGTCTGTCTCTCTTCCTATCCCCATCTGTTAGCTGTCTCCTCTTTTGTTGTGATCCAGCATGCCATACATGAAGTCTTCAGTAATACCCCTGGCCTCTGGCATTGGGTTAGTTGCTGTTTCTCTGTGCTCCCGAGTATTCAGGGTGAAACCTACATGACCGGAGATTCTCATGAAGCATTAGCACTATGTGGAGTTGCTTTGTGTCATTGAAGTTCTGTCCTTCCCATTGTTCTGTCTCTGGAGCCTATCACAGTCCCCAATACTATAAACAACTCACTGTGTGAATGATAAATGATGCAAGGTGTTCCCCTCCACCTCAACTTTTAGAGAGTAAAACAGCAATGGATTCCTAAATTTTGGACACAACTCTTGTACATCAGACTGCAATCAATACACACAGCAGAGGACCCAAAAAATAAGCACATAGACCGGTCCTTGCATGCGTCTCTTTGCTCCACCATTACACACCTGGAAATATTTCTTTTCAGTGCACCTGCCATCAGAAGAAAAAGTACCTTCCAAAAGTATGTAAGGTTTACAATCAGCCTTTTGGCAATTGAAGGGTGTTTTGTCAAAATCCCAAGAAGATAAAATACACGTTATCTAGTACCTAGCTAGGCAAATATTTTCCTTAGTGTTTGGTACATGAAACTTGGCTTTTGTTTTTGATAAACATTAACCAGACTTAATGTTATTTTCAAAAAATGTCATATATTCCCAGTGAATATGGGACATGCACTATGGATATACACAGAAAGGGTTGTGATCCCTCCTGGCTAAGCTTCAGAGTGTACACATTTTAGATGGTGAAAGTTATCTACGTAGAGCATATTCAGTATGGATGCACAGTACTGTTAGGCTATGACTTCTCCTGAAAACTAATGTTTTACATTCTACGAATACAGTGGTATATTAAAGTGTATAAAGATAAAGATTAATTACATGATAGATCAACAATTGTGATCTACACAAGATTCCAAACATCCCGTGCTGTACTGGAAGTGAATTTTCCGAAATGTCTATGATGAGACTGCCCCCTAGAGGTCACCTGACCACATTGCATGAGAAATTACATAGAGCTAATTAAAATGTGCCAACTTATTCTTCAGATCTAATATTACTACAGGGATCCGAATGAAGTGATATTTATATCATCACCCACCCATGCTCGCCCACCCATACCCACCTATGACAACCACAACAGGTTTCTCTGAACAACTTAGTTTCTCTGTCTGTTACACGGGAGTGATCTTCTGACGGAAAGCCAACTGGCTTTGGTGACTGTTCTATGGGTTGGGTTTTGCAGCAAACCGCTGGCCAGATGAGTGTTTGTGAGACATTCCACACTTTTAGAAAACTGGAGAAAAATGCCACACACAAGCTTCACTTCACTGATGCTAAACAAAACCTTCGGCACTTTCTATGTCTTTTCATTAAAAAGACATAAGGCATCACGCCTTAGGTGTATGGAGTGGAAAGAATGAGAGAGAACAAACGTCTGCATTGGTTATATTATTATAGTTGTAGAAAACGTGACAAATACAGAAAGTGGAATAGGGTTGAGGGGAGCAACATTACACACTCAGCTTTACAATGCTGACGTATCTGTGGGAAAGACAAACCATTTATTAAGAATGTAATGAGCAGGGCGTGATTCCGTCCTGCGTGTCTGCGTGTCCGAACAGTAGGCAGCTGTTTTCCGTCCGGCTTCTCCCACACCGAAGTGCGTGCCTCCACCTCATGGAAGACTCGATGGACATGGACATAAGACCTCTTCGGCCTCAGAACTACCTTTTCGGTTGTGAATTAAAGGCCGACAAAGACTATCACTTTAAAGTGGATAATGATGAAAATGAGCACCAGTTATCCTTAAGAACGGTCAGTTTAGAAGCAGAGGCAAAAGATGAATTACACATCGTAGAGGCAGAAGCAATGAACTATGAAGGCAGTCCAATTAAAGTAACACTGGCAACTTTGAAAATGTCTGTACAACCAACAGTTTCCCTTGGGGGTTTCGAAATTACACCGCCTGTGGTCTTAAGGTTGAAGTGTGGTTCAGGGCCTGTGCACATCAGTGGACAGCACCTAGTAGCTGTAGAGGAAGATGCAGCGTCTGAAGATGAAGATGAGGAGGATGTAAAACTCTTAGGCATGTCTGGAAAGCGATCTGCTCCTGGAGGTGGTAACAAGGTTCCACAGAAAAAAGTAAGACTTGATGAGGATGATGATGAAGATGATGAGGATGATGAAGATGATGAGGATGATGATTTTGATGAAGAGGATACTGAAGAAAAGGTTCCAGTGAAGAAATCTGTATGAGATACCCAGCCAAAACTGCCCAAAAATCAAACCAAAATGGAAAAGACTTAAAACCATCAACACCAAGATCAAAGGGTCAAGAGTCCTTCAAAAAACAGGAAAAAACTCCTAAAACACCAAAAGGACCTAGTTCTGTAGAAGACATAAAGGCAAAAACGCAAGCAAGTATAGAAAAGGGTGGTTCCCTTCCCAAAGTGGAAGCCAAGTTCATTAATTACGTGAAGAATTGTTTCTGGATGACTGACCAGGAGGCTATTCAAGATCTCTGGCAGTGGAGGAAATCTCTTTAAGAAAATGGTTTAAACAGTTTGAAATATTCTGTCTTACTTCATTTCTGTAATAGTTGATATCTGGCTGTCCTTTTTATAATGCAAAGTGAGAACTTTCCCTACTGTGTTTGATAAATGTTGCCCTGGTTCAATTGCCAAGAATGTGTTGTCTAATGCCTGTTTAGTTTTCAAGGATGGAACTCCACCCTTTACTTGGTTTTAAGTATGTATGAAATGTTATGATAGGACATAATAATAGTGGTGGTCAGATGTGGAAATGTTAGGGAGACAAAAATATACATGTGAAATAAACTCAGTATTTTAATAAAGTGAAAAAAAAAAGAATGTAATGAGCAGATGGGCAGTGGTGATCCACGCCTTTAATCCCAGCACTTGGGAGGCAGAGGCAGGCAGATTTCTGAGTTCGAGGCCAGCCTGATCTACAGAGTGAGCTCCAGGACAGCCAGGGCTACACAGAGAAACCCTGTCTCAAAAACAAAACAAAACAAAACAAAAACAAAAACAAAAACAAAAAAAGAATATAATGAGCATTTGTGAAGCTCATAGGAGGAAACTGAATTAGTAATGATTTGAGTTGGATTAGGTTGGAAGTCATGAAATGGACAAGATGATCTCGTGCATATCAACCCTGGACTGATCAAGGGAAGACCATATTAAAACATAATTAGCCCAAGAATCTGGTGCCTACTCAAGAGGCTGACAAAAGTAGTCTACAGAATTATAAGCTGTGTCTAGTATATGAAATAATAAAGAAACATTTGTTGAATTAATGAAGTCAGAACTAACGGGCAAATGAATGAACATAGACAAAAGTTTCATTTATCACAGTAGCTCTTTACTCCCTGCACATCGTTAAGAGCAGTCCATGTTATTGCTTGACCTAAGATGTGAAGATACAAATACCCTTTCTTTTCATTTTTTTAGTAATGTCTACAAAGTGTGAAAGGTAATTGACAATAGTTATTTTTCCTTGTGAACATGAACCTATCAAAACATATCATGTCAGAGATCAGTACATCAATATAATTTCACGAAACTATACTTATTAACCTATGTAGTTTTAACAGTGCAACCCCTAACTTTCTGTTTATTTTACTCTTATATCTCCCAAACCAATAAAAATGTTAATGCTTCTATTAATCAAGTAGGAAATGAATTGTCAGCAATTAGAACCGTTTTAAATTGGCTTCTGGAATTACGTGTGCAGAGTTAGTGTGCAATCATAACTCCACTAGAACAAGACCCAGATGTTTTCTTTCTAAAGGAAGCTGAATTGTAGATTTATTTTTCTTACATTTTAAAATACAAGACAATCATGCAAAGAATTCTATTCTTGTTCTTTTGGTTTCAAAAGTAAAGTGTTCACCTTCTAGGAAAAAAGTAGGAATCGCTGCTTAATTTTTAATTTTACTTTTTTATTTTTATACTATGTATAGTAAGAAAGACTAGAGTCAGCATCCAATTTGGAGGAGATGTGTGCATCAGTTCATGTAAGTACTTACTTCAATGTTGCCTCAACCCTACATCTCAGGAGTTCTTGAGAACATTCTTCTGTATTGTTTATGACCAGTAGGTGGATGAGAGAGAAAAGGTACTTTATTAAAAATAACTCACAAGATACCATGAAAATATACCAGTTAGCTATTCTTTATTCTTTTAGAAAGTAGAGGGGTAAAGCTGGCTAGTTACTGTTTTCTTTGAATTTGCATTTGATTGATACACAAAGACACAAGAATTGTCATCTATTAACTATCTATGAGATGTTCTTTATGTCATTACACGTGTCCATTGCATAATCAGGTTAGATGTGTATGCCTCAAACATTTGTCACTTCTCTTTGGTGAAAACATTCAAAGTCCTGTGTTGGATCTTTTGGAGAATGCAGTGCATAACTACTGTCTGTGGACACTTTACTCTAAGGCAGACACTACTTTATTCCTACTTGACTGCAACTTGGTACCCATCAGTAAATCCTTCCCCATCTCTCCTTCTTCTCTACTCTCCCCACCTTCTGCAAAACACCATTCGACTTCCAATACCTATGAGAGAAACCACAGATGAGTCACATAATGTGTCATTTGGGTGCAATCTTTGAGTCATTTTCTGTCTTCAGTTTATTTCAATAAATTAAAGAATTTGACATGACATGGTTTCTTAAATTACAAAAATCAAAACAAACAAACAAAAAGACTTCAGTTTCAAGAGACTAACACTCAGTCAGCCCTCTAGATCCTGGGTTCCATATGCGTGGACTCAATAAGTCTCAAATTAAAATCAATGCAGTATTATGTAACATTTATACTGTCTTAGATATTCTAAATAGTCTAGACCTGATTTAATATATATAACAGTATACATATAGGGTATATGCAAATATGATGTCATTTTATATTAGGAACTTGAGCATCAAAGACTTGAGTAGCAACCACAGCATTGCTGAATTGAGTCTCCACAGACACAAACCCGTTTATCACAGTCCAACAACCAACCTTGAAATGCTTCATCCACCATGCCCCTTACCAAGTCTTAATCTCTTCCCTGCTTAGGAAGCCCATATTTGTAAGGAATTGAGACGTGTGCCATTTATATGTACACATAGATGCAATACCTAACACAGGAAAATGTACTTATAAATTGAACCTGATATTAGCTATTTCCCTTTAATGCATCCCCTATTTTTCCAATTGACAGACTCAAGTCAATTGCATCTTGACTGTTGGTTAATTACTGTCAAAGGGACACACTACAAAATGTCTTGTCAATAACAGAGTATCACTGGAGCAGTATAATAATTGATTCTCTACTTGGAAAGTCAAGTAGGCTTAGTTTAATCAAACATGTATATATTTAGCTTCAAAACTGAAGTATTTGACATCTTTAACCTGTGTGTGTGCATGTTTGTGTGTGTGTATGTGTGTGTGTGTGTGTGTGAGAGAGAAAGAGAGAGAGAAAGAGAAAGAGAGAAAGAATTCAGTATTCTGTCTGTTTGATTTAGATAGATTGCTCATCCAGGTGAATGTGAAGATGTCAATGATTACCTGATAAATAACACTCTCTATCTAATAAAATTGGAAGCTTTGGTACTTTCCAACAAATAGGAAAATAATTTGCTTCTAGAAATTGTTTTAATTGAATATGAAGAAAGTGTTAGAAATAAAATCAATTACCAGGCAATTACACAAAATTACATCTCATTGTGCAAAACTATTTAACCTCACTAGATGAGCCCTGAGAACACCTCCACACTGCTGCCGCGTTGGAGGTAATTCCTCACACTTTAAAATGACACCATTGTTAGGAAGATATTTCAAATGTTGTTGATAAAATTGAAAATTAAGTAGAAAAACACGTAGGGTAGTTTCAACTCAATTTACTCTAAAAATATTTTCAGCCAAGGGCTTGTGTGCCAAGCCATCTTTCATGTTAGACTCTATTTTTATAAAATGTCTACCTGAGCTATCAGCTGTAGAATAAGACCCTGTGTCAAAGTCGAAAGAGAGAAAGAAAGAAAGAAAGAAAGAAAGAAAGAAAGAAAGGAGGGAAGGAACAAGCAAAATTCAAACCAGAAAAAAAGAAAGAGAAGGAGAGGGAAAGAGGGAGGAAAAAGGAAGGAGAGAGAGGGACGGAGAGAGAGAGAGAGAGAGAGAGAGAGAGAGAGAGAGAGAGAGAGAGAGAGAGAGAGAGAGAGAGAATGGGCTTTACATAGTTATTTCTTAAATTTTCAAATGCCCTTTAGTTAAAAACAGGTCCCTAGAATCCATTCAGATCAGCACCCTAAAGCAAGTTTCTTCCTACAAAATCCTCTTGGGTTCCTATGAAGCAGGTGTTTGCCTTAGAGAAAACACACTCCAGTTAAAAAGACATAGCTAACCATCAAATCCTTAGACCCTTCCACAAAACCCACAAAGCTTTCACACCTCTCATTTTACTGGCCAACTGATATGAGAGTGCTGTTCTTTCTCTGCTTATCCGTCCCCTGTAAATTACAATGTTAATGACATATGCTAGAAGGACTGGAAAGCCAGAGTGGAAAGAGCTTGCTGTCCCTTATGGTGAAGACTCTGATAACTGTAAGTCACAATATTTACCCCTCTGGTAGAGAGAGACAGACTGGCTCTTCTCAAGTCCAGTTTTTCTAACTGTAGTGAGTGGAAGGCAAATGGTGAGATGACTAGGAATTTCCATGGGTTGATGCCAAGGTAGACAGGAACCCTTCAAGCAGGAAGGAAAGGGCTGAAGGGTTAGCTTGTCAAAGTGCAAGGCTTAAACAACTGAGATGCTTGCAGCCTTGAGGCCACTCTGTCTGCCCTAACCCCGACCCTGTGCAGGGGAAGTTCAGGGTCTGCACCATGCACAGAGCATAATCCAGGTTCCCTGTACCCTCTGCCCCTTCCTCTTGCTCTCTGAGCTCTGGCTCTTCCCTGGTTATTATGCTTTCCCCCGCCCACAACTCTGTCTCCCGAGGTTGAATTGAGTGAAAAGTCTCCATGGAGACACGAAACTGCAGGGGAGGAGTGGGAGGCAAGTCCTCAAACATTCCAGTGGAATTGTGTTCAGTACACACAGAGGAGGGAAGCGGAGGTGATGAAGGACGTTGCAATTGAGAGCCTGTCATCTTATGAAAGTTGAAAAAAGAAACAGGTCTCGTAGCCTAGCTTAGGGTTAAATTTATATAGGTGGCTTTGTAGGTGTAAGCAAAGGAGCAGTAAAACTACCGAATTAGCCCCCACGGGTGAAAAGAAAGTTGTTTGGGGCAACTCAAAGCAGCCATGGCTACCTCTCCCGAGAGAATGGTGGGAGACTCTTGGCAGTTGTTAGGGGTTATGTTGCCACAGAGGAAGTAGAGGAAGAGGAAGTGGTGTGGGCCTTTGATCGTTTGCAAGTTTGTTTGAGTTAATAAAGAACTAGAAGAAGCCCTTTGCAGAGACAGTGGGCGTATTGGGCAGATAAAAAGGCAATTGCTTTCCTTGGCAAACAGAAACCGACTTTACAAGGTTCTTAGGAATGCCAAGTAAAATTTATTGGGTCAGAGTCCATCCACCCTGAGGTGGTTACAACCTGTCATCTACAATATTGTCAGCTCCATTGCCATTTAGGGTTTGGAACCTAATAGTATGGGAGCCAGTCTTTTTTTTTTTTTAATTTTTTTTATTAGATGTTTTCTTTATTTACAATATCAATTTTCCCAGGTTCCCCTCCAAAGTAAAATAAAATAAAATAAAAAAACTAAAACAATCCCCTGTTCCCTCCCCCCTCCCCCTGCTCACCATCCCACCCCCTCCTGCTTACTGGCCTTGGCATTCCATAATCTTTTTTAGCATGGTTGAGAAGTGGCATACACACTCGTTTTCCCCTACAGCAGTTGGCAAGGTTTTAACTTCTTTCTCCTCCTCCTCCTCCTCCTCCTCCTCCTCCTCCTCCTCCTCCTCCTCCTCCTGTTACCTGCCTTGATTTCAACATCCCCAATTTTCTTCACAATCATTGGTCAACTTCAGTCTTCTTTAGTGGAGCCTTGACACATCGCTCACTAAGGGTAACAGAACAACAACTTCTGAACTTCTGCTTTCTAGAACATCCTTCTGCTGTAGTATCAATGTTGACTTTATGTGTTTCTGTCTGTACCTAGATTAGGAGCTCTGAGACAGCAAAAACTATCTGAAATCAGGCAGCTTTACAAATGAGCCACACCCAGGTTGCTTAATTCCTTCGTGGACAGAGGGTTCTATACACCCTTTCAAAAAAGCAAATGGTGTTAAAGTCCCATAAAATGAGAATATTTCATTGCTATTGAATTGACATTTCTATTTGGACAAATATAAGCAAATTTGGAAGCCATCAAGTGATCTAAATAGTGTTTCCTACTTACTCTTGAGAATTTCACACATGTACACCGTGTATTTTGATCACATGTACACTCCACTCCTGTTCTCCATTCTTTTTTGTATCTGTTGGTTCAGTAAACCATGACATTTTCAATAAGTGATCATTATCGTGCTTAAACGAGTCAGTGGCTTTACTAATTAACAGGCAAAGTCTTCAATACTCCCTTGCACTTTGGAGAAGCAGTAACCATCAAACATAACACTCAAAATGCATAGTCCTTGACAGTGACAGTTGTCTTAGGATATTAACATGTGTGAATCTACTCTATAGTCTGGACACTTACTCAATATTTATACAGTTATCAAATCTGCACATCATAACTACAAATCATTTTAAAGTATTTTTTGAGGATACCTAGGCTTCAAAGCTTTACTGTTATTCTCTATGTAACGTGAGCACTCACCTTAAAGCTTTGTATGATAATTTTCCACAAAGACTCAAAAGCCTTTTGACTTCTATTAAGAGCTTCTGTTTGCCTGCTGGGAATTGCAGCCCCAAGATACTGAATCTGTCTTTTCCCCTTTTAAGTGTAAATGAATTGAATAAATCAGTAATTAATTTGTATTCATCTATTAAAATAAACATGTTTACCAGACTGTTCTAATTAAAAAAAGAGAGAAAGAGAGACAGGTAAGTTAATGTTTCCCAGACTGTATCTCTTTGGGCATTGTGGAATTACCAAGTGAGAAAATAAAGAAAATTAGACAAAAGAAAAAGTACAGTGAACACATAACTAGGTTGGGTTAACTGGAAAACTCGGATCCCTTATGTCACTATATCAAGTGTTTATCAAGGAGATGATGGAGGATGAAGGAAACAAACTCTCAAACAGTGTTTGGTGAGAAAATCTTTGATTTAAATGTAGTGAGTGGAAGGCAAATGGTGAGATGACCAGGAACATCATGTATTGATGCCAACCAAGTCTTCAATTCTACTTCACCCTTAAGGACATTAAGAGGAAAAAAATAGAAATGTATCTCTCAAAACTTGGGCTAAAGATATTAGGATATTCATTTTTAATAGAAGGCTGTGGTGGTTTGAGTGAGAAATGTCCCCACAATCTCAAGTATCTAAACAGTAGCCCTTGGTTGATGGCGTTGCTTGGGGAACTTCAGGTAGTAGAATCTTGTTGAAAGTCCTGAGTCCTGGGGGCAGAGTTCATGGGTTTTTCACCTCATCCCACTTCCAGTTTCTTCTCTGTCTGTTCTGTGTTTGTGGTTGAGGATGTGATCACTCAGGTTCCTGCTCCTGCCTCCATCCCTTTTGCCACTTGCTGTGTGCTTCCTATCCATAATGGACTCTATTGTCCTGGAACCATAAGCCAAAGGAAAGTACTTCTTCCATAAGTCACGTTGGGTCATGGTGTTCTAGCAGCGTAAAAACAGCCAATGCAAATACCACATGGCAAGTGTATTTCAGCTCTTGAAAACACATGAGCAGGGGGATCCCAATGGAAGAGTTAGGGGGAGGACTGAAGGAGCTGAAGGAGAGTACAATCCCATAGGAAGAACAACAATATCAACCACTCAGAGCTCCCAGAACTCCCAGGGACTAAATCACCAACCAAAGAGTACACATGGAGGAACCCATGGCTCCAGCTGCTTATGTAGCAGAAGATGGCCTTGTCTGCCATCAATGGGAGGGGAGGCCCTTGGTTCTGTGGAACTCGATGTCCCAGTGTAGGGGAATGTTAGGGCAGGGCGCTAAGGCAGGAGTGGGTAGGGGAGGAGCACCCGCATAGAAGCAGGGGGAGGAGGGAGGGGATGGGGGTTTGGGGAGGGGAAATTGGGAAGGGGATAATATTTGAAATGTAAATAAGTAAAAAAAAAACAAATTTTTAAAAAGAAGAAAAAAATTTAATGGAAAAAAGAAACAAAAGAAAAATACATGATGTTGTTAGAGATAAGGTTCCCGTTTGAAGCTCAATCTGGTCTAACATTCACAATCTTCCTACCTTATCGTCTCATGGACCACCATGGCTGAAAATTTTAAGGGTGAGTCAGTGTGTGTCTGTGTGTGTGTGTGCGTGTGTGTGTGTGTGTGTGTGTGTGCGTGTGTGTGTGTGTGTGTGTGTGCTTGTTGTGGTTGTTGTTGTTGTGGATCAAACTCTTGCCCCTTGCATGCTAAACAATCATCCTGTTACTAAGGTTTACACACAGATCATGGTTTCTTAAGATTGGCTTCTCACCAGACAGTTACGGCTGACCTTGAACCTGTTACATAGCCCTGGACATGATCCTCCTATCTGAGCTTCCCTACTGTGCAGTACCACAGACCCAAAAATAGGTTTCTAAGGATTTCGACAACACATTTTTCAAACAAAGCCTTAATCAAGATGAGATAAGACAGGGAGAAAGGAAGGCAAAACATAAGCAAAAGACAAAAAAACATAATGTATAGGAACAGTACATGAGAATCTGATTCCTATTCTTCCTCCCAAAATGGCACAGGAAATAGTTAAAAATCGTTTTTGACTTAATTTTCTAAAAAGAAAAAAACATGTGTATCTTATCATAGGCCTTTCATCATCAGGAACTAATATATAAAATGTATGTGTATACACTGAAAGGACTGGTTTGAGAGAAGTAAGGAGAAGCAGTTGAGATATAAACTAAGCAAGAGTCATTGCTGGGTAGCAAGATGCCCACCAGGGGAAGCCCTGCTCCTTAGAAGTGCAAGGGCAGAAGCAGCAAGTTTTCCTGCTGGCTCTTCACCTGTCAGGCACAGCTCACCGCTTACCTTACAGGAAGTGAATTTCCCCTCTTTGTCAGATTCTTTACCTAGTGCTCTGGGTCACTCAGGATGGGCTGTGCTTCTATAGAGGTTGACAAAAATATCAAAAAGTAAGGTACCAGAGCTGCTGGTAGGCACAGAGGAGAGAAGGAGTCCATCTTCTTGCAACAATCAAGCAAACACCACAAAAAGGCTTGGTGATCTCAAATGGGTAACAGACCTGGGCCCAGGTGCACCATGCTGACTGTGATGTTTCTGACCTGGCTTCTTAGCAGCTAGGTAGAAAAGCAAGCAAGCAGCAAGGTCCAAGAGGGTCCCTCTACAACATGGCTTTTAGGATTAGTAGTAGTAGTAGTAGTAGTAGTAGTAGTAGTAGTAACAGTAGTAGTAATAGAGTTCTGCTTTATAAATGGGTTTCCCCATTAGCATTAAGAGATAACTCCAGATCCTTGCATTCTCTGGATTTCTGTGACTTCCCCATTACTATTCCAGCTTTATCCCCTCCCCATTCTTTCTCGGCCTCCTTCCTCAGCTGTTTTTATATGACACCTAAGTGGCAGAAGTCTTTCTACTTAATCGTGGGTCCTATTTTCCTTTCTGTATACTTTTGCCTTTACTAACCTTTTTAAAACACTTATTTATCTATTCGCTTTATGTCTCAGTATCAGCCCCCCTCTCCTCCTATACCTCACACAGATCCTCCCCCAGTCCCCCTCCCCTTCTCCTCCAAAAAAGGGAACACCCCTAGGTATCACCCTCTACCTCCCCACCCCACCCCATTCCTGGCACATCAAGTCACTGCAGGACTGGATGCATCCTGTCCTTCTCAAACTAGGCAAGGAGACCCAGTTAGATTGAACAAGATCCACAGGCACAGCCCCGCTCCAGTTCTTAGGGGATCCATATGAAGACTAAGCTGCATGCTGTTCAAGGAGGTGGAGGGGCCTGGTGCTGCGGCCCAGGCCCAGCCTGCTGAGGCTCTCTCTCTCCCTGGGTGGCAGGGGGCCCTGGTGGTGAGGCCCAGGTCTCTCTCTCTCCTCCCCGGGGCTGGCCTGTTGCTGCACGGCGCCTTAATTAAAAAGGAGGCAATGTATGAATGAGTTATTTTATTGTAGGAGGGGGAAATATGCTAGTTGAGTGGAGAGAAGGAAAGAAGAGGAAGGAGAGAGAGAGAGAGAGAGAGAGAGAGAGAGAGAGAGAGAGAGA
>JADRCD010144434.1:0-22918 GCA_019843815.1 Montemys delectorum
CTAGAATTTTATCAACCCCAGTAATTTCTAAAGTAGAATTATTATATGTTTTCCAGGTTCCATCAGGTCTCCGGGTTGCTATCTTATGAAACTGATAAATTTTCGAAGCGCCATTAAAGATGGCTTTCCCTGTGGTTCCACCCTGAATAAAGACCAATGGACTAAGATCTGTGCAACTACCATTAACTCCACAGAGTAACCACTTATGGAAAGGATATACCTTGAAATCTTGAATAAACATCCCCTGTTTCATATCCTCCTCTCCTTCCGGGTCAAACCTCATATTAGGGGAGAAGGAAAAGGTCTTATCCTGGTTTGCCCAACTAGTAAGAAAGGACTGACAATTAGACCAAGGAGGAATGGTCTCTTCATTATCTAGACTACAATGGGGAGCTATCCTAGGTTGAGAAGGACGTTCCTTATAAATGGCATTAGGTGATATAAAAGTACCATTGATCCAAATTGCCTTTTGCCAAAAGGTATTGCTTGTAATGATTATGTCTGTGTTGCTGGTATTTTGAGTAGAGTATAACCAGCCTCCTTGTTCGTCATCAAACATTCCCAAGGCCTGGCTTGCTTACTTGATTCAGTCTCCATTGTCCTTGAATTGGAAACAGAGAGAGCCTCTCTCTACCAAAGAGCGATTCTCTCCTAAGGGTACCCACATAGGGTCATATGGGAGGTATGGCAAACCCAGTTTTATTAGTTATAAAAAGCTTAGGGAACACAACTGAATTATATCTAATTGGCATAGGCTTTGGATAGGCAGATAATATAGCCCATCGCTGTTCCCCCATATACTAGGAACCAAATCTGGAGAATCATGATGAGGACTGAAAACGTCTGCTGATGAGTCCTTTGAGGGGTCATCTTCAGATGTCACAAGTTGTCGCATCAGTCGCTCTGGCAGGCAAAATGGGTTATCTTCGTTCTGCAGAAAAACACAAACAGCTCCCCTGGATCTTATTAAAATAGGAGCCGGGCCTTTTTATTGGTCAGTCAAGACATAAAAAATTAAGAGTAAAGAGTGCTATACTCGTGGCACTAAGGGTAGAGCCTCCTCGACCCCCCCTTTTTGTTTTATTAGATAAGATTTCAGCGTGTGATAAGCCCGTTCTATGATGCCTTTTCCTTGAGGATTGTATGGAAATCAGACACAAGCCAAGATATTTCTACTCGCAGCCTACTTGTGCTAGCTGCCAAAGGGTATTTATTTGTTCTACTCAGCTGCATCACGGCAGCTGCTTCCTGCATAGGTTAGCGGGCCTCCAAGCTCTCTACACACCTTCATCCAAGCCTCTAGTTATATGGAGTAATAGCGGCTCGGTATTGCTTAGTGCACTGTTCATACACTAGTTGTTTGATCAGTGGCATGGCTGCATCTGAATCACCAAAGATTCTCTCTGCAGCTTTTACTAATTTAGCCAAAAAGTCAGAAAACGGCTCCGTGGTGCCGAGTAAAAATAATTTTTTTTTTTTTGGTAAGATTTCTGCTTACCTCCCCTTTATTACCAATCTGATTCACCTGTTTAAAGACTTGCAATGGGCAACCGGTCTGTAGATTAATCTGAAAGTCTGTTTGCTAATCAACAGCAAAGCAACTTTGCCCCAAAGGCATATCCCTATCCCAAGCTTGATTCCCAGCTGCATGATTAGCGTCTGCCTGTTCATTAGCAAATCAAAGTGAAAGAGGCTGTGATCTGTAAGTATGGACTCAGCCAAGGACTTTATAACCTTAAAATCCAAAGCTCATGAAAACATTGACCCTGTGTATCTTCAAAAACTGGATAAACAAGTGACAATTCAATTCTAACTGTAGAGTCGACAGTAAGCCCCATATCCAGCTCACTTTCTCTGACTCTACCAAACGCTTCTCCCCTATCTGTTCCAATGCTGCTTGTGAGTTCGCTGCGGGCCGGGAAGCCTCATGGTTCTGTTCTAATGCTGCCTGGGAGTTCGCCTTCTGCCTCATTCCCAGCAACCTATGGCGGCAGCGCTCAGCCAGGCTGGGTACAGTAGCCCGGCAAACAGTAGCACGGTGAGGCACCACAGAAGTGCCAGCCGCCGGTAGGGCCACACGGAGGCCACCAGTTTTTCGCCGTTCGATATGAGCACTGGCCCGGCCGCTAGGCCCAGCCACAATCGCGGCCCAGACTGAGGAGACTTGCTGCCACAGGCCCCGCCAGGCCGGGCTCTGCAAGGCACCGCGTTGCCTACCACCGCCATCTTTCTTTCACTTTCGATTTGGTGGTGGCGGCGGCTCCTCCCAGAGAGCTGCTTCGTCAACAGGACCCAGTTCTTCCAACTCAGAACTATCAAGCCCCAAAACCTCTAGTTCCTTTATCGGATAAAGAGATCTCTTTTCTGAGGCCTGTTTCTTCTTACATTTCTCTCCCAGGGCGTCCTTTCTCTTGTCTCTCGCTTCCGCAGACCGAACGTCTTTGGAAGGGTCTCTTTCCTTAGGCATGCCTCTTCTTTTTTCTTTCTGAGCTCCTAATCTCTTTTCTTGCTCTGTTTCTGACATACCGTCTTGTAGCTCAAGATCAAACATGCCTCTCAGAGCTTACCTTTGTCCTGCAGTTCTGGACCCTCCCCAAAAACGGGGGTCTCCTCAGTGGTGCCGGTGATGGCGAAGTCCCGGGTTTCGGCACCAAGTGTGATCCGCGCTATTTTCTCGCCGGCTGGAATACACGGACACACACACAGGATCCTTCTGCAGCAAACCTTTATTACCATGTGGCGAGGAGAGAGTGAGCCCTGGAGAATGCACTGCTTATATACACCCTGGAGCGGCGTGTTCATCTCTGATTGGCTGTTTGCTCATTACCTCATGAGACGCCTTGGGATAGGCTGTGACTTGGCGCTTTTGGCCCTAGCACATGCGCAGATGGGCTGAGACTTAGCACGCTCTGGCCCTAGGCACAAGCACAGACTACATGTTAAGGGGAGAAGAAACTGGATGCCTGCGCCATCTTGTAATGGAGGCTGCCGGCTCGGGTGCGGCTCTCTACAGCCACCTAGTGACTTCAGTGGTCTTCCCTTTCTCAGTGAACTATGCTTTTATATAATCTAGGTCACCTGGGGAGCAAGGCTTGTCTTTGTATAGCCCCATTATTGTGTACTTTCCTGGTCCTGTATTAGCAAAAGAGAACCTCAATCTACCTCTGGTGGATGGTGTTGTCCACCGCCAGTCCCCATTGTTGGAAGTAACGCAACTCCACCTTCTACAGAAGTTATCTTGGGGGCCTCCACAATATGCGCCCCTGTCAGCACTAGGGCAGCTATAAAACCCATAACTGCGCACTAAGTTAGGTGGCACTTTCCCAGCTGCCAGATTCATCTGCCAGAGGCAGAAATGCAGGGTCGGCCACCAGGTTCCTAAGGGGGCAACCTGTCGAGTGCTATTTACAATAGCACCAGTGTCTGGATTCACAATTTGCCAAGTGAGTCGTTGGGGGGCATGGGGATTAGTCTGTTTACTCAGAACTGCGCTCACGGCGTAGACGCAGTTTAAGAGGACTATCAGTTTTTTCCACAATCCATCCATCTTGACAAGCCTCAGGGGGTGCCTTTTTGACATGGGACGTGTGGATCCAGGCAGAAATCCCATCTACCTTAACGGCAGTGGGGGTGGTCAGCAATACCAGGTACGGTCCTTTCCACCATGGCTCAAGATTCCCAGCTCGGTATCTCCAGACTAAGACAGCGTCCCCTACTTCAAATTGGTGTGGCACTCTCAAATCGCCTGCAGCGTAGATATCTTTCAATTGCTCCCAGGCTTCTCTCCTTATGGTCTCAAGAGCTTTCAGTCAGGCTAGAAGGCTGGATGAGGGGACAAAGGAATCATCAGGGCATGCACTTAACTCTAAAGTAACATAGATAGGCGGTGGTGTTCCAAACATTAATTCAAAGGGTGTCAGACCAGTAGCACTGGGGGTGTTCCAAACTCAGAACAATGCATAAGGAAGGAGGGTTGTCCAATCATTATCTCCAGTCTCTAAAGACAATTTAGTTAAGGTCTCTTTTAGGGTTCTATTCATCCTGTCTACCTGTCCTGAGCTCTGGGGTCTATAAGCACAATGTAATTTCCAATTTATCCCCAGTTGTCTGGCCATTCCCTGACTTACCTGGGCAACGAAGGCAGGCCCATTGTCTGACCTGATTACCTTGGGTATCCCGAACCGAGGAAAAATTTCTTCCAATATTTTCTTAGCCACCACATTGGCTGTCTCTTTCTTGGTGGGGAAAGCCTCGACCCATCCTGAAAAAGTATCTATAAACACTAAGAGATATTTATTCCCATAGCAGGTTTCATCTCGGTAAAGTCTGTTTCCCAGTAGGTTCCCAGGTCGATCTCCTCGAAGGCGTTTTCCTTCCTGGAGTTTATTGATTCCAGCATTGGTTAAAGTGCAAGCTTTACAGTTTTTGACTAAATTCTCTGCTATCTCTCCCGCCTTCTGTATGCGGTAAGGGGATATTTTTATTAATTCAACCATCTTTTTCGGCCCCAAATGGGTGAGGGCATGAATGTCAGTCAAATATGCAATTCCTCCTTCAGGGGAGAGGGGTATCTCACCTGGAGGGGCCCTCAATCCTCCTAAGTCTCCCCTAGTTATTGTAAGGATCATTGGCCCTTGAGCCGCCTTTTTGGCAGCATAGTCTGCCATTCGATTCCCTTTTTCAATCTGTCCTTCCCCTTTTTGGTGTCCTGGGCAATGGATGATTGCTATGTTATGAGGCATGTGGACAGCTTCTAATAGGCTAAGGATTTCTTCTTTGTTTTTAACATCTCTGCCAGCAGAGGTCAGCAGCCCACGATGTTTGTAAATTGCCCCATGAATGTGAGCTATTGCAAATGCGTATCGGCTGTCTGTGTAAATGTTTACAGCTTTTCCTTTTGCCAGTCTTAACGCATGTGTCAGAGCGATGAGCTCTGCCTTCTGGGCTGATGTTCCTTCTGGCAGGCTGCTGGCCCATATAGTAGTCTCCCCATCTACCACTGCTGCCCCTGCCATGCACACTTACCTTCCACTACAAAGCTGCTTCCATCTGTGAACCAGGTCATTGCCCCAGGCCACGGCTTATCTGTCAGATCAGACCCAGTCCCTGTTTCTTCTATTAGTATCTCTTCACACTTATGTACTGGAGTTTCATCGGTGTCAGGAAGTAAGGTGGCCGAATTAAGAATAGCAGGTGGCTCGAAAGTCACTCGTTCAGTCAACAACAAGCTTTGATAATGTCTCATTCGAGCATTGGTCATCCAACAATCTGGGGTTTGTCGGATAATGCTCTCAAGTGCATGGGGAGCTATTACAGTCACATTTTGGCCCATAGTTAACTTATCAGCACCTTTGACTAGCAGGGCGGTGGCTGCTGTTGCTTGAAGGCAGGAAGGCCAGCCACTGGCTACCAGGTCCAGTTTCTTTGATAAATAGGCCACTGGTCGTTTCCAAGGTCCTAGAGTCTGGGTAAGGACCCCTCTAGCCACCCCTCTTTTCTCATCAACATAGAGGATGAAAGGTTTATCCAAGTCTGGTATAGCTAGGGCAGGTGCTTGTAACAGTGCTCTTTTAAGAGCTTCAAAGGCTGACTGATGTTCTTCAGTCCAAATGAACTCCCCTTTTTCTCTTGTCAGGGGATACAAAGGAGCTGCC
Source organism: Montemys delectorum (assembly GCA_019843815.1). Lineage (NCBI taxonomy): Eukaryota > Metazoa > Chordata > Mammalia > Rodentia > Muridae > Montemys > Montemys delectorum. Next base: position 5,655 of record JADRCD010144434.1, read on the forward strand.
ATGGTAGCAAACCCTGGGATCCAAAGTCTAAAAAACCCGGCCATCCCCAGGAATTCTCTTACCTTGCATGGGGTTGTTGGGGTTGGGATCTGCGTCACTGTCCTTTTCCAGGCTTCTGTGAGCCACCGCTGCCCATTCTTTAGGGCATATCCCAAGTAGGTTACCTCAGTCTGGCATAACTGCGCCTCTTTTGCTGAAACCTGGTTCCCCAACTCACCCAATTCAGCCAGGAGCCTTTGTGTCCCAAGTTCACATTCTTTCTGAGTCTCTGCAGCCAGCAGAGGTCATCTATATATTGCAATAGGGTCACCTGGGGATTCCCCACCTGGAAAGGGGCGAGGTCTCGGTGCAGGGCCTCATCGAACAGAGTGGGAGAGTTCTTAAATCCCTGAGGCAGCCTTGTCCATGTGAGCTGTCCAATTCTCTGGGTCTCGCCATTCAAAAGCAAACAGGGGCTGACTAGTGGAGTGTAGCCTTAGGCAAAAGAAAGCATCTTTGAGGTCCAAGACTGTGTACCATACCCGCTTGGGGGGTAGGGTACTAAGTAGGTTGTAAGGGTTGGGCACTGTAGGGTGCATGTCCTGCACTCTCTTATTGACTTCTCTAAGGTCCTGCACTGGTCGATAGTCATTTGTCCCTGGCTTTTTCACCAGGAGTAGTGGAGTGTTCCATGGAGATTTACAAGGAACTAAGACTCCCTGTTGGAGCAACCTGATGATATGAGGGTGTATGCCCTCTCGGGCTTCTCTGCTCATAGGATATTGTCGTATCCCTATGGGAGTAGCTCCAGACTTGAGTTCAACCACCACTGGGGGGGCTCATTTTGCCATTCCCATCCCCCCCGTCTCAGCCCACGTCTGAGGGAATTGTTCAAGCCAATTCTGCAACCCCTCAATGGGTGCTTTGGATTTGTTTTGATACAGCCGATACTCTTCCCCTAACTGGAGAGAGAGTGCTCCAGTTACTGGGTACTTCAGTTCCCCAGGACAACTTTGGTCAAGAGGGAGCAAACGTAATTTGAGCTTTTAATTTTGTCAGCAAGTTTCTTCCTAGTAAAGGCGTAGGGCATTCAGGGATAACCAGAAATGAATGAGTCACTTGGTTTTTTCCTAGATCTACAGTCCTAGAAGTAGTCCATGGATATAATTTTTGTCCTGTGGCTCCAATCACAAGGGTCTTTCTGTCTTTTATTTTTCCCAAGGGAGCTTTTAACACTGAATATTCTGCTCCTGTATCGATCAGGAAGCTTATTGGAGTCCCCTCCACCTTTAAGTTTACCCTAGGCTCGGGGAGGGGGACCGAGCCCCATTTTCCCTAATCTTCATCACTCCCAAAGGTTAATACCTTGGTCTTCTGTTGTCTCTTTGGGCAATCTTTTGCCCAATGACCCCTGTCCTTGCAATAGGCACATTGGTCTGATTTGAGGAATCGCCGGAGTTGTTCTCTTCCAGGTCTCCTAGGCCCCTGCCTTCTCTCACCACCCAGGTTCCCTGTCTGTCTAGTTCTCTCTATTCTATCTCTGTCTCTGTCTCTATCTACCACTGCGGCCAGTATTCTGGTTAAATTCTTCTCTTGTTTCCTATCCCTCTTTCTTCTTCTTCTCTCCTTTCTATCTTTTCCCTTTCCTTTTTCTCCTCTTCTGTCTCTCTCTTATGATACACTTTCTCAGCTTCCTTCACCACATCTCGCAGGGTAAAGTCATGCAACCCTTCTATTCTCTGCAACTTCTTCCTGATATCGGGGGCTGATTGATGAATAAAACTCATGATTACAGATCCCCACTGTCCCTCAGACATAGGATCAAAAGGAGTATATCTTTTATATGTCTCCATAAGTCTCTCTAAGAATACTGACGAGGGTTCTGTCATCCCCTGCATAACTTCTCTTACCTTAGCCAAATTTGTGGGCCGCCTTGCGGCACCTCTGAGACCAACTACAAGAGCCCGTCGATAATTGGACAACCGCTCTCTACCTTGTGCTGTGTTATAGTCCCACTGGGGGCGGGTCAGGGGGACTCCCTCTTCCATTTTGTTGGGAGTCTGCACGGGGCATCCGGCAGCATCTCGGACATTTCTCCGAGCTTCTTGAAGAATCCTTTCTTTCTCTTCCGTAGTAAACAGAGTCTGCAAGAGCTGTTGGCAATCATCCCAGGTGGGTTGATGAGAGTACATCAGAGACTCTACCAGACCTGTAAGGGCTGCAGGGTCTTCTGAGAAAGGAGGGTGATTAGCTTTCCAATTATAAAGGTCAGAGGAGGAAAAAGGCCAATACTGTAAAAGCTGCAGCCCCTGCTGGTCCTCAGGAGGTGGTCCAACAGCTCTAAGAGGGAACATCACTGTGGAGTCAGCCGTCACTGGAGAGGGAACACTCCGTAGGCTCCGAGTTCCTGCAGAAGGCCCACCTCCTTCCCTTGTCAGTGCCGGAGGCACGGAGAGGGCGGGGAATGCCTGTGGCTGGAGCTCCGGCTCCAACTCTCCTGGGAGAGGATAGGGAGGGCGAATGGGCCACTCCAGAGGTTCCTCTATGGCTGGGTACACCTTCAGAGGAGGTGGGGGTGAAGGGAAAACACGATGTGCTCCCTCCCTCACCGGTTGCAGCTTCGGGTTCTCTTTACCTGCTTCTTCCTTCTGAACAGTTAAAACCTTAGGACCTAATCGGCGAGGTGAAAGAAAAGGAGGAATCCAAGACGGAGGGAACTGCGCTAGATCTTCCCACACAGTAATATACTGCTGCTGGTCTGGGTGTGATCCCAATCCTTCCTGGAAAACAACAGCCTTTACAGCTTTAATAGTGGGTAAATCAAAAGTTCCTTCTGGTGGCCATCCCAGTCCAAAAGTGGGCCACTCAGAAGTACAGAGAGTTTGCCAACGTTCTTTCTTTACTGTCACTGATAAAGTCTGTCCCCTTTCCCTAACATCGTTCCAATGGCCTACAGTCAAAGATAGTGGAGTTGTGGCAGTCTGTCCCATAGTGAAAGTCCAAAGAAACAAAAATAAGAACACTACACAAACAACGGAAACTACTATATCTAGGCACGTCCTCCCTAGCCTGGTCCTAAATAACCAGCCAAATGTGACCTCTGAAGGTCTAGGATCTCTTTTCCACTTACCTCTCAGGAGGAGGAGGACCCTGTCCCCTTTGTTCTGAAAGCTGACAGCCAAGCTCTCTGGCTCCTGACTCTCCACTACCCCAGGATCTGCATCTAGGGCTGCTGACACTCCGGGATCTGCATCCAGAGTCTTTATTACCCCAGGATCTGCGTCCAGGGTTGCAGCTTTTGTTTTATAGCCACTGGGTCTGTAAACCAAAACCAAAACAAAACTTAGCGGCACCGAACTTCAAGCATGCCTCATGCTCACACACTCACACAGACATACCTCCAAGTGGTCTTCGAGATTCCTGGGTGTCACGAGATCCCGGCGGACGAGCCCCCAAATGAAAGACCTCTGCAGAGAGACCCTTACTCAAGTCCCAGGAGTGCGCACACCCAGTGAAACTGGAGAGGCCAGACTTGATGCAAAGCACATGAGGTTTTAATAGCGGAGCTCCGGGTCAATTCGTATCTCATGCAGGAGATAGAGGAATCGGCCCTGAGGCTCAGGGGTTTGGGGTTTATATAGGAAAAAAGGCTTAAGGGAACAAAGAAATCAGCTTAGCTATACATAATTGGTTGCTTAATGAGATAAAAGGCGGGAAGAGCAGTCCAGGGCGGGTAATTCCCAGAGGCAGTGGGTGGTATAGTCCTGAGTCAGCAGCTTTTTCTGCTGGCCTCAGACCATATCTAAGGAACCATATGGTCCATAATTCAGAGCCTGCCCAAGGGCACATCCTTGCAGGCCCAGACTTGTTCCTCCTCCATATCTATGATTTTTATGTCTTCCTGGATTTTTATGTCTCCCTGGCCTGTCAGCTCTTATGATAGCTAACATCTTGTTTGCTCATTCCCAGACCTATATGGCAGGCTTACCTTATTATGAGGTTTATAATTCTCTTACCTATCCAACACAGGTCCCATGCTTTAGTTATTTCTTTTCCTTTTCATCAGTGTTAGCTTTCTTTCTCATTTTGCTTTAATCTGGGACACTATGAGAGACCACTGCCCACCTTTGTGTGTTTTTCCCTACTTTCAATAAGCTTTTCAGGAACAGCCCCCACAGATACAGAGGTATGTTTCTATGGTGACTCTAAGTCCAGACAAGTTGATAATAAAGTCAGCTATTATGGTATTTGTTCCAGGCTTTGCACTCTGCTAGGATCAAATGTTGAATGTCTTACTACAACCTGTCCTGGAGTGCTGCAGCTAGACCACAAAAGAGATCAGTAAACACATAGAATTTAACACCTGTCTATCTATCTGTCTTCTTAGACACTGCCAGAGTCCTTGATAAATTTCAACCCCATGTAGGATTCTGTGGACACAGCTTCTCATATGTTTCCTTGTTATATTTGTTATACATTACATAGTGTCATATCTCTACAAAAATATAGAAACAAATAATTTTGAAGGACACATTTCCCCCTCTCCCCACCTCCAGGACAACCTTTCAATCCTCAGCTGAAGATCAACAGTGCCACTGCCAATATCATTTCTTCTATCACCTTGGGGAAACGCTTTGAATATTATGACTGCCAGTTTCAGGAGCTGATGAAGTTACTGGATGAGAATTTATATTTGCAAGTTTCAAGAGCTGGCCAGGTAAACAGAAGGACTACTTCTGATTTGCTGGAGGATCTGGAGAGTATTATTGGTCATAGTGTTTTCATTCATGTTTCCTTTTTAAAAAAAACTAAGATATAACTTTAATTTTTATTCTTTTTTGTTTGTTGTTATTGTTGTTAATTTCACATCATACACCCCAATTCCATGTATTTCACCCTTCCCCTTATTACTACCTTCTACCCTTATAACCTCCCCCAGAATGGAGAAAAAATATTGTTGTAGCAGCTATAGTTGAATTATAGTGTGTCCCATTGTATACCCTTTTGCCCATAATCTTTACTTGCAAATGTTCATTGCAATGACTCTTTGTTCTGGCATGAAGCCTCTGGCTACTTCTAGCCTGTCAATACTGAAATCTCACTTCAACTCCTGTCAGATACCCCATTATTAATCTGAGTCATGGAGAATCTGTAGATCGGGATCTGTAGAACTAGCTCCTTCATCCACTTCAATCATTTATCTATGGGGTAGATATTGTGGTGAGTTAATTCAAATCTCTGGATCTGGACCTAAGATATATCTGAGGTGATCTGCCGCAGACTGAGGTTTTCTTATGGGAATCCCATGTATCGTGGGACTATGAGTTCTGGACAAGTGTGCAGGGGATTCGGCTGCGACTGACAAACTCAACACAAGGAGTGTAGGATCTGAATGTATTTTTCAAATATGGAGTCAGGTTTATATAGTCGATACAAAAGGGTTTGAAAGAATCAGGTGGTACAAAGTTCAAGATACATCAAACAAGGTGCAGGTACTTAGCCTTTTGTTGGGAACACAATGGGTCAGCAGCAAATTATGTACATGTTAATTGGCAGGAACTAAACAGCAGTTGCAACCTAAAAGAAAGTTAGCTTTGACTAAGGTCACCTTGATGTAGAAGCCAGGTACAAATAGTTCCTATTCAATCTATTTAGATTACAGACTGACTGGGTCTAGTTAGTTCCTCAACTATGCTAATTTTCTGGGCTGTCAGAGGTTAGCCCAGGGGATCCTTGTTAAGCTAGTTTCTGGGAGTGATTCAACTGCAGATCTAATGTGGCCAGCCTTGTGTTGACTGAGAATGAGGATTCCACTTGATCTTGCCCTAGGATAAGTCTCCCATTCTGTAAGCTTCAATGCCCTACCCCTACATTATTTCCCTAACAATGCCAGAGGCAATTAGTCTGGGTGGGTAACATTCTTTACAGGATTCCAGGCCAGGGTTTGACTAGGATGTTGGAACATTGGTAAAAGGTCAGAGAGAAAGGGCCTATTTTTTTTCTAGCTGTCATATCTTGGTGGACACCTAGCACAAGAGTAAGAGGACATACCTGGGCTACCTCTGAGTTAGGGGGTGCCAGGCGTCAATGTGGGGGAAGGAGGCTGACTTCCTTGAAGTTTCACCTCAAATACTGCTGTCACTCAAGGTCTGTGTGGCAGTGGTCATCTCACCAGCTCTTCTGTTTTCATGCCTTCAGGACTCATGTACCCCCACGCAACCAGGGCAAGCTCTACCCTGATGCTCAGTCATGGTACAGTGCATGCTCTACTGAGTACTGCAGCTGATAATGGTCATGGTCAGTATCTTACTCTCATGACCCTGGGGCCAACTCTCCTGTTTGCTATAAGTGATGAGGATCAAGAGAAGGGAAGAGGGTATATCGAGTTTATGGGTACCCCACACAGCAGACAAGATGCAGGGCAAACTCTTCCATGCTTATGACCTCAAAGCCAGCTCACAAGCCACCTTCATATCCAGAGCCAGCTCTACTAGGCTGCATAGGCAAGATGCAAGGCCTGCTTTTCCTAGTGTTGCTGTCAGTGAGGAACATGGCCAGTTCTCTCACTCATGACCAAGACTGGCTCTCTTGCCTGCTGTAGATGGCGAGGGAGAAGGGAGGGGAAGAGGGCATCTCTTCTTCATCTGTGCTAACACACAGCAGATATGAGGCAAGGCCAGCTTTTCCTACCTGCACTAGATAACAAGGCACAAGGATGGTAGAAGGAATCTCTCCCTTGTCCACACTGCCCTAGTGGTAAACAAATTGTGAGGCCACCTTTCCCATGGTCACATGCTTGGGGCCAGCTCATATGCCTGCTGCCACAAGGGTCAGCTCTACTGTGCTACCCTGTCAAAGTGCAGGGCTCACTCTCTCAAGTGCTGTAAATGGTAAGGGGTAGGGACAGCTCTCCTACTCTCATGACTCCAGGGTCCTGTCTCCTATCAGATATAATTTTTTATATGTAAATTCAATACAAATTCTTGAAAATACTTAGTTGACTTTAGGATTCTCGATAATACGGAATATTATATCAAATGTTTCTTCTTTTTTCTACTTTGTCAAATATTTGTTTTAAATTTGCATTCTTCCCTATCACCTTTATGGCTACAAGTCATCAGTGACACTTGGTTCAGTGTACATACTACACTACCTGCTAAGAAACACTGAAGGCTAATAGGACATGTATATACTAAAATCAGTTAACCTTTATAAAAAGATATTCATTAATTGAAATATGTATGTCCAAGAACCAGCTCATTTTATTCATAATAATTAAATTAAACACAAAGCAAATGCAAATTGTGTGCCTTTTATACTTATAACTATTGCAGCTGGCATTATTTAACATAAGTTGACTCCTTTTGATCCACTACTTGTTATAATCAGGTTTATATTCAGCATCTATTACTAATTGATAAAGAAGATCTTTCAGACATACCTGTTACTTGTATTAAAATAAGACTATTTTACCTACTACACTTGACTGTGGTGAAAATTAACCTTGAATGCTGTATAAAGATGCAAGTATTATTACTTGACATACATAGCACAAAGTAATCAGTATAGAAATGTTTTTGCTAGTATGAATCCAAAGAGTAAACATCAACACTTTTATTTTATCAGGAAACATTTCCCAGGCTTCATTCACAGTGTTCCTTAAGCTTTATCCCACATAGATCACTATTTCAGAACTACAAGACTTTTAAATTATCATGTCCAGAGGTGATCCAGAGAAGCATAGTCAGAATTCCCAGAGATGAAGACTGAGCATAGACTTTCATAATAATATTCCTGCATTAAACTATCATCTCATGATGCTTGAGGTAGAAAAAGTATCTATGTCAAATTGTTTCTAGAACACACTCTTGATCAAAATAATTGGGATGCTGGCCACCTGTTGCTGTGTCAATTTTCTCATGTTAGTCTATGAAGTAGGAGTACATATTATCTAAATTCTTTCCAGCTCTTAAGTTTTGTAAAAGCAGAAATTTTGAAGCTTGTAAAGAAATGCAGACCAAAAAAACTATCAAGATTGGAAAATTAAGTAGATAGAAAAGATATTTCATAAAAGACACAGAGCAAAGAAGAACATTGAGCTTTGATGGGGGGTGGGTAGTGGTGGTGGTGGTGTGTGTGTGTATTTGCATTTAAAAATCAATGTAAAATTTGAGACACCTTTAAAAGGCCATGAAGTAACATAGATGCTGTCACACACACACATACACACACCCCCCCACACACACACACTCCTAAACCCATGAGCATATACCTAAAGACATGAACACACATGCATTTATGTTTACAAACACAGACACAAATATGTGCACAAACATATATGACACTGGAAAGCACACACATGCACATTTAAAATGCACATAGACTTATACATGAACATACATGTAATTTTACTCTTGACAAACTGACAAAGAAAAGAATTTATCACAACAAATTGCAAAAAAAATACTTTGGGAGATATATATTAGCTCTAGCTCTTTATTATTTCTTTGAAATTGACTTTTGCTTAATAGTGTTGGTGTGATCTACTTTGGAAATAGCTTTATGTGATACAAGTACTATGTTAATTATTTCATAGTCAAATATAATGTATGTAAATAATGATAACTTTCATCACATTCAATTTGTTTTTGCATATAGGTAGTCCTGTCTATATTTGTGTGTACATATACTTGTATGTATATATTTGTGTCTGTCTGTGTGTGTGTCTGTGTGTCTGTGTGTAGTTACACATATATTCATCTGAGGGGAGAGTATGGAGGACTATTTTGAATTTACTTCTTTGACATTCCCCATAGTACTTTTTCATGCAGGGTTTTACACTGAACCTGCATTTCATCAAATCCACAAGAAAATCTAGACAGCAGGATCCAGGGATCCACTTGTTTTCCCTTTCCAGTATACACAGTAAGGGGGCACACACTTCCACACTTGGCAGGTTTTGTGAGTGTCAGGAATCTGAACTCAGGTTCTTATGTCTATGCAGCAAGGACTGTATCAACCAAGCTACCTACCAGCTCCTTACTTCCAATTCTTATGCCATTATATTTTGCTCTTGCTTTATGGTTCTGGCCAGAGTGTATAGTATGCTCAAATTTTCTACAAATAGTGAGGTTTAATTATTGATTCTTTTACTTCTGTGAATTTTTACTCTATATTATTTACAACAAAAATACTAGACACATATAAATATTTCTTCTAAGTTGTCCTAATTTCTTCCTAGGTTGTCCTAAGAGTTTCTTTCTTAACAAGCAATTTATTTCATGTGAATATGAATAATTCTCTTCCTTAGATTTCTGCCAAGTTTTCTATTCTTTTATATTTGAATTCTGTGCCTTTATGTTTTTGTTTATATTCTCTGAGTCTTTCTTACAACGTACTTTCAACATATTCATCCTTTCTCCCAGCTCCTCCTAGTTCTGCCTCCTTTCTACATGTGCCCATTTTGGCATTCTTTTGTTGTTATTGCTTGTTTGTTTACCAGTTGCTAATAGGTCTTCTGATATGGTGATAGTAGTTTTTAACTACATATCTCCATTCTCCTTTATTGCATTTGGTCTGCTTTGCATCTACACAATGCTTGGGTATGCTATCACAACCTCTGTGAGTTCCTACACACAACTGCCTTCTTCTCTTTAAGAGACATTGCTTCCTTGAAATCATCTGCTATCTGTACCTCTTATATCTTTTCTACTTCCTCTGCTGCAATGATCCCTGAGCCTAGAGAAGAGAAGTTGTCATAAAGGGTGTCTCTTTTAGGCCTGAACATTCTTATTTTCTTACTATTCTTTACATCTTGGCCAGTTGATCTCTGTGTTAATCACCATCTATTGCAAACAGAAGACTCCCTTTTCTCTGTCTAGAGTTAATATATGCATTGATTTTTTTTTTACCTGTGCTACATGGGCAGCAACTTTATATTTAAATGTATCTGTCTAAAACACTGCAAAATCTCCAAATCAACTTTTACCACTGTATTTTATTCACATAATTATTTGTTTTGCTTTTATGAAAATCTGCTACAGTGGTAATACTGATTTCCAACAGGACTTTTTTGTTTTTGCCTTTACTGGTTGCCTTTCAAATCATTCCATTTGCTCTAATTTTAGAATATTTTATAATGCATAGAAATATCATTTTGAGCAGGGCTGTGGTGGCACACGCTTTTAATCCCAGCACTTGGGAGGCAGAGGCAGGCGGATTTCTGAGTTCAAGGACAGCTTGGTCTACAGAGTGAGTTCCAGGAGAGCCAGGGCTACACAGAGAAACACTGTCTTGAAAAAACAAAACAAAACAAAACAAAACAAAACAAAACAAAAAAACCCCAAAAATCCAAAAAAGAACAACAAAAAAAGAAATATCATTTTGCTATCACACTGTCTTAAAAAAAAAATCTATTCTTACAGCTTTATGCAACTCACTACAAAATAGTGACCAATTTTTCTATATTAATCCCAGAACAGAAAACATTCATAATGTTATTAAAATTATTGTGTTGTTGTCAAAGTTATCCTCTGTTTTCCCTGTTACTCACAGTAGCTCCTAGAGCAGCAATTCCATTTGCTTTCATTTTATTCAGAGCCTGAGAACTCATGAGAGTTTAGTGTATGACTCAGCTGACTTTGTGAGTCTGTGTCTCAAAGAAAGAAATTCTAGGAAAGGAACAGAAGCTAGAAGGTGAGAATAGTAAACCTTTTCCTTTTTTTCGTTTTTGGAATACTCAAGAATACCAGGCACTTTATGGACAAATAAATATATTTTATCTCTGTAACTATTCACAGCAATCTTAGAAAGATGAAACAAAACATCATCATATGTATGTGCTGGTGAAGGAGTAAGAGAGCAATTGCATACAGTGATCTATTATCATTGTAGGACTGGAGTTTCTCACCCTCCATTATCCTCCAGGAACCCCACTGAAGATTAAGTTCATAAGATAAAGATAAATAACTACCAGGACTTGCACTACTACTACTACTACCACCATCACAGAACTATTATGTTATTATAGGTAGAAAGCATTAGAATATCCATACCATGTCTATGCCACTTATATCATTCTATTAATTTTTCCACATGATAGTAATAAAAGTCCTTTCAATAACCACATTATTTCAATAAAAATACTGTCTTACTCATATGCAGGTCATCTCATATTAAACAGGCAAGGTGGTATCAAGTTACCTCCAAACACACATGATCCTGATGGTTTCTTTAAGGAAAATAAAGAGTGGCAGGGAAGAGAGAGAGGGTAAAAAGACAGCTGTCACTTGGAGGATCATCAGGAAGACAATATTCCAAGAGTGGGCACTTAAAAGAGGCTTCATGAAAACGGTACAGGGGTATATGGATCCCACAGAAGTGCTTTCTGGGCACAGTAAGTCATAGCTGAAGATGTACTCTCTGCAACAAACGTACATTCTTCAAACAATGCAAGCGTAAAGGATGTGCAATCACAGAGAATAACACTGGCAGAAAGAAGGGAATGGGTACTCAAGGAATAACTCAGCAGAACGTAGATTGGAAAGTCACTGGACTTGATATGAGTATAATGGAAATGTAATGGAGGGTGGAGTCAGGATAGTAGGTACATTAGTCAGGGTTCTCTGGAGTCATAGAACTTATGGGAGTCTCTATATAGTAAAGAAATTTATTGATGACTTACAGTCTGTAGTCCAACTCCCAAAAATGGTCAGCAGCAGCTGTGAATTGAAATCCAAGGATGTAGCAGTTGCTCAGTCTCACAAGGCAAGCAGGAGAAGCAGAGAGAAAGGATTCCTTCTTCCAATGTCCTTATATAGGTCTCCAGCAAAAGGTGTGGCCCAGATTAAAAGTGTGTGCCACCACATCTTTAATCCCAGATGACCTTGAACTCAGAGATCTGACTGTCTTAATCTTCTGGGATTCATAGCCATCATGCCTCAAGATCTCCATGCCAAGATTCAGGTCAGAAACTTGTATCTCTCAGCCTACAGATTAGGGCCACAGGTGAGCCTTCCAATTCTGGAGTATAGTTCATTCCAGATATAGTCAAATTGACAACCAGGAATAGCCACTACAGTAGCCATGTGTTTAAACTGTCAGATGTTTCCTCTGGAAGCCTTGTAGATTATACACTGGTTATGGGCTTAAGTCTAGAAAACTACTGCATGAAATTCCAGCCTCTAGGTAGAAGAGGTAGTGGCATGTACCAGGGAACAATCAGATAGGATAAAGAAAAGGGATTGGAGACTCAGTATATATTTCTTGCTGAAACTAAAATTCTCATTTTGGACCTGAGAGGAAACCCTCTATGTTCTTCACTATAACAAAGAGGGAAAGACAAGACTGACTTAAAACATGGAAATTGATGCTGTGGTGTCTCAATGGTTATCTTATTTCTCCAACCAGCTCTACAATGGCTTTCCACATATAATGAAATATCTTCCTTGACCACATCAGAAAATTTTCAGAAACTGGGAAAAACTGAAATTGTTTGTTTTTCATATCGTCAAAAATCACCAGAAAGATTGGAACCCAGATGAGTCAAGAGACTTCATTGATGCTTTCCTAACGGAAATGCAAAAGGTAAGGAATCTGCCTCCAGTATCATCTTCCTACAGAAGAACTGGCCGTTTACTAACAACAGTACTCCATAACATTCCCTGTATTTACAGTCCAGTACCACTGTGTGTACATGTTATCCTCTTTAGAAGACACTCTGGGAAGTTGATTTTGAGGGTTCCTCCAGCTTCTAGAACACATCTAAATGTCTAAGAACATAGGGTTTAACACAATTATTGTTCTGTTTATTATTTTCTTCTTCCATAAGTAGTCTCTGGACATGGGGTAGCATAGACTGTTTCTGAATTGGAATGATAAGAAGGAATATATGTTGTACATAGACATAAATTTGTAGTGTTTGAAAGGAAGAGTTGAAAATCTGGAAGATCTTCCTCTTATGGTCACTGTGGGGTGGTTCTAACCTATATATTAGTCCAGTTCAGATTGTAAAATTATTGTCAGGGATTTTGATCTTTTAGGGGGGGTTGTTTGTACATTGCCTCTCATATGTTTCCAAGTTTCAATATCTTCCATGTTTAGAAAACCAGGGACTAAATTTTACAGTGCTTGTGCAAACTTATAGAATTGTTGCTCTGAATATTTTTCACCTTTAGAACTTAAGAAATAGTTCAGTAATTTAATTGTCCACTGATGCTTCATTTACCCCATGTAGGACAATAAATACTGGGTTTCATACAGGCTTTGTAGCCTGCAGGAAAATAACCCAAGCGATGTAAGCTTAACTTAGTTATCCATGAATGATTCAAACTTCTAGAATCTGAGGCCAGGTCATTTATTTTAGCCATATTTGAGGATAGCACAAATTGGGGAAAAATATTTCTGACTACTCAGTCCTGTGAATACAGGTTAAGCCATGTATACATTTACAATAGACCATAGTACATGTGTGTAATAGTCCATAGTACATCTGTACAATAGGCTGTAGGACATAGAAATAGTGTATCTAGCTTCTTTTTCAACGAAGATGGGTTTTGTTGACTCAAAGACAGTCTTAAAGATTTACGGCCTAAGGAAAGTGACTGAGGTAACATCTTGACTACTGAAGAAGGGATTGGCCTGGCCTGAGATAATATAAAAGTCATTTAGGCTGTTGCAAATTATAACTATCAACTGTCATTGGGATGCATTTAGTGGACTGAAAAGCAATGCTCAGCATTTAGGGTGAAAGGGTATGGGATAAAAAATAAATAAATTCTTGGATTTACTTGGTGTTACCTGGCCTTACAGATAGCAAAGGATCACCAGGTTGTAAACTTCATACACTTATAGCATTCTGGGAAAAAAACAGCTAGACCTCCCCAACCTTTGAAGTAATAAGTATGCATGTTTAGCATTCCTGGCTTCTCCAGTGCTCATCTGCATAAATTAATTTTCTTCAATATAAATGTAACAATAGTTTAATCTGGCAGCTGTATTTCTTTACTTTATGCTGCACAAGAAACCAAGATTTATTTAAAACTGCATCTAATTACCTTAGAAATTCCAAATGATCTATCTTTACTTTCTATGCTAATCTGACTAACTCCCTATCTAATCCTAAAGATACTTGCTTATTATTATTAATCTGGCTCTTTGTGCTTCAGGTGTGTTTCCAGGATCTGTCTCTGGATTCCTTCCTTATGACTCCAAATCCTCCTTCCTCCTCACTGATCTGGATCTTCCTCTCTTCCATCTCTCCTTTCTCTGGTTGACAGACATCTCAACCAATTCTCTATTCCACCCAGCCACTGAGTGATCAATACTTATTGACAAGACAAAGCATAAATGATAAGAACTGTTTACACAAACTTTGGATGGAAGATTCTCAGATAAGCGTTACCATGCTTTTTTGAATCAAGATATGAGCGCAGAGAAATCAGCATTTGAATAACACAATATACAAAAACATAATTCATATACATCTGTGTACACAAGACCTCTTGCCAACTAAGTAGACCTAAACTTGCAGATGTTTCTTCAATTTCCATGCTTTTCAGTAGTCCTCCACTTTTCTCTGACTCTGATCCTTTTCTCCCTTTGCAGTCTCATGATTATATTTGGACTACTTAGCTAAATTATGTCTTCTGATTTAAAAATTGCATATTAAGAACATATACAAACATCTCTTTTGATGAATTAGCTAATGTGCACATGATCTATAGATTAGGATATAGGTGTTTTAATTTTGTTTATTTAGTCTCGTTTTATCTATATGAGAAAAAATATAAGGTCAATGTTTTATACACATGGAGTGCCATCTACTCAAGAAAGAAATGTAAGGGTTGAATGATATTTGACTTACAGCCTTGACAAATACAAGAACATTACCTTTATATTCTGCATCCCCTATCTCTTGTCCACATCTGAAGAAATGTACAAAAATCAAAAGCAGCAATTAACCTTGAGAATTCTATTTTACTTTAAGTCATACTCAAAACTAGTTATCTAGAATAGCTCAGTCTCTACAGTGGAACAAATGAAACATTGAACTGAATGCTTGTATTTACCCTTTAAGGTTTAGATGAGATTTTTCATTCCTCTTTTTCCCTTATTACCACCATCCATTGTTCTATACAGAATTTAGTTATATAGGCAAACAACTGGATGTTGTTTTGAGTTGAGTAAGCTGCTCACTAAAGTATAGAATTGAATCAACATTGTCATCTGTGACTCAAGGAATTTAAACATCTCTTCTTGGAGTGGACACAAAGTGAATTTCTTCCTTCTTTTCTTACTTCATGTTACTCATGTAGTAATCCACAAATACATTGTCTTCTCATAGGAGATGATACTGGCTATATAGTGTTTAGATATAGGCTTGTAACATGAGAAACTATATTAACAAATTAAAGTTTCTAGAAGGAGGGTAAAAATAATGGTGTTTGATAGGAAATAATTGATGGACACCTAGGAGGGACAGCAGATCCACAGACCTCTCTGTCCCTTCCCTGCAAGCAGAGAGCTAGCCTACAGGGAGAGCTTTGACCCAGGGACTCAAGTGAGATAGCCATTTTCTCTTCTGTGCCTTTCTAAGTTTTGACCAGCCGGGAGGCACAGGCATCAGAAGTGGCAGGGAAGCTGGGACAGACTCCTTTCTACCTCTGTCTACACCTAGGAAGGATGGCGGATCCACAGGCCTCTCTGAAGCTTTATAGCTAGCAGAGAGCCTATCTCCAGGGTATGCTCTGACCCCAGGACTCAGGAGGAACAAGTGATCCACAATCCTCTGCACATTGATGTTACCAGAGGAGACCTGAACTCCTAGAAGTGCTGACACAGACCTACAGGAGGAACAAGTTCCAGAGACAGCAAGAACATTTAACACCAGAGATCAATAGATGGCAAAAGACAAACACAAGAATCTTAGCAACAGAAAACAAGACTACTTGTCATCATCAGAACCTAATACTCCCTCCACAGCAAGCCCTGGATATCCCAAAACACTGGAAAAGCAAGATGTGGATCTAAAATAATATCTCACTGTACTGGCTGGTTTTGTGTGTCAACTTGATACAGGCTGGAGTTATCACAAAGAAGGGACTTTCGGTTGGGGAAGTGCCTCCATGGGATCCAGCTGTGGAGCATTTTCTCAATTAGTGATCAAGGGGATAGGGCTTCTTGTGGGTGATGCCATACCAGGGCTGGAAGTCTTGGGTTCTATAAAAGAGGAGGCTGAGCAACCAGGAGACAGTCACATCAAGGTCAGTAAGAGCAGGTATCTAGATGTGAAGGGGAAGAGCACTGGTGCCCACCCCACTGGGGCTATTTTGGTATTCCAATGCTAATTCTTTGGGTCCACTGAAGGCAAGCACCAGGAATTTGCAATCTAGCAGTTCCTGCTAATGCCCTTAAGTGAGGGGAGCCCTTCGATTACTCTGGTATGTAAAGCAGTTTTGTGTTCTGTGGTACTGCCCTGAGAATTCTATCTGTGTTAACAGTAAGCAATGGTGCCTGACCTCTGTTGCTAACTCTGAGGACATCCTATCTGATAAGTCAGCTTCCTTGTGAGAAATTCCAAGCTAAGGACAGCTTGGAAATAAATTAGGATATATTGGAACATTGTGTTGGCCAGGGAACAACGCCCTTTTTTTTAGCCGTTTATGAATCATTTCTTAGGGTAACTTTATGCCTGAATAAGAAGGTGTGTTGATGATTGGAAAGACTAATCTGGAACATGTCTGAGTTAGGAGATGTGAACAACTGACTGAATACCCAGGAGGCACAAACTCCCTTTGAAGTCATAGCACCTCTTGTCCTTAATCAGGCTTTTACTGGAGTAGACGAGTGGGCATGGCACTGGATAAATGAATGCTCACTGTATTTTTCAGTACCCTGATAAAACTACAAGTTTCAATGAAGAAAACCTCATCTGCAGCACTTTGGACCTCTTTTTTGCTGGAACAGAGACAATATCCACAACACTGCGATGGGCTCTGCTCTACATGACTGTCTACCCAGAAATCCAAGGTAAGCATGTGGTTTGTCCTGGTCAGGGTAAAATGATGCTTCTGGAAACTGTGTCTTACAAAATACCAGAAGATGACAATGTTGGAGTGGGAAAAGTTGGAACAGCAATGATGCAATGTAAACTTATGAATAGACATATCTTCTAAATGTTTTGTTAGGACAGTGTTGGCCCAGGGTACACATGTTTTTACAACATAAAATTTTCTTCTTCTTCCTCTTCTTCTCCTCCTCCTCCTCCTCCTCCTCCTCCTCCTCCT
>JADRCD010144440.1:0-11294 GCA_019843815.1 Montemys delectorum
GCACGCACACACATGCACACACACACATTTAAAGGGAGTTTGAGTAGATGTGTAATGAATGGGTGGGTGCTGCTACTCTCAGAATACATGAGTTATTAAATGGTTCTACCTAAACTGAAGTTCAAAAATAAACAGAACAGTCACACCAGGTATGGAATGTCTCCTTACAAGTTATTAGTCAGTGATACCCCAGAGACATCCAAAACAACACAGGCTAATGCCATTAATCTCAGTCCTGGTTGGTAAGACTCTTTTGCTGTGGGCACTCCCCTCTTAGGATGCAGAACACAGAGAAGTCAACTTTCTTCTTCTTCTTCTTCTTCTTCTTCTTCTTCTTCTTCTTCTTCTTCTTCTTTTTTTGAGACAGGGTTTCTCTGTGTAGCCCTGGCTGTCCTGGAACTCACTCTGTAGACCAGGCTGGCCTCAAACTCAGAAGTCTGCCTGCCTCTGCCTCCCAAGTGCTGGGATTAAAGGTGTGTGCCACCACCGCCTGGCTGAGAAGTCAACTTTGAAGTGATCTTTGTAAAGTGTAATTTTTAAAACATGCTTGCTCTTTCCTGGGCTGTGCTCTCTGCTTGGCTCCGAGAACACATGGTCACTGGTCTTATTCCTGACATAGGCTATGCCAACGGCCAGCTGGTTCCCTAACCTGGAACTGCAATCACTCCTTTAACCTCTTGAGACTAGCTCCGACAAGCTGCTAACAATTGCCCTGGCCACCCCTTTTTCCCTGGCCACCTTAGTGCCACAGGTGGAAAACACTAGACAGTTTTAATATTTTAAAAATAGCCAGATACTCAATGACTGGACAAATAATTTCCTGTCCTAATTTTATCAATTAGCCCCTTCCATTCTCCATGGCCTCCACCCATGGCTGAGGCTACAAACTATAGTAGCTCCGTTACCAACATGGTGGTTGCAGCCTTCTGTTCCAAAGCCTGCTCCAA
The DNA here is from genome assembly GCA_019843815.1 of Montemys delectorum. Taxonomy (NCBI): domain Eukaryota; kingdom Metazoa; phylum Chordata; class Mammalia; order Rodentia; family Muridae; genus Montemys; species Montemys delectorum. Next base: position 948 of record JADRCD010144440.1, read on the forward strand.
ATTCTTTTCTCTAGTCCTCTTCTCTTCCTCCTGGGACCCAGAAGTCCCACCTTTTTCCTTTTGCCCAGCGATTGGCCTCTGCCTCCTTTATTGATAAAGAACCAATTAGGGAATCAATTCTCCTACAATCTTGGCCTCATTGATAGATAGCTCACATGGTGCCAGAATGTGCTATGCAGGCTGCTGGGATAGAAAAAGCTTCAATGGCTAATTCATCATAAAACCCTGCTGCTGCAATACTGACCTATTGAAAGGATATGATCATGGATGCAATGGTGGCATGTCCGTTGTAGATGTAACCAACTACCTTCTGATTGGTTATAAGGCCTGATCCACAGGTGGGATTTCATTTCTAGTCACAGGTGGGTGACTAGAAGATCATAGACCTCCTAAGAAGAATTGTGGGGAAACTAGTATTGTTATTTTGCTAAATGGCCATGCTGTCAAACTGCCTTCCAAATATTTATGTTTATACCCATAGGTTTATGCTACTATCAACTTTAGTGGGAGAGAAATGACAACTCATATATTTTAGTTTTTAAAAAAGTTAGCTGTTTTATCACTGATTTCAAAAGTATTTTTATATCTTAGATACAAATTAATGATCAGATTTATGTGCTGGCTGCTTTATCCAGGTTCTTAATTACAACTTCTTATATACAAAAATTTGAAGTTAGTGTATACTTGTAATCCCAAAACCCAGGGGGCTGAAGCAGGAGGATTATGAGTTTGAGCTCAGATGGGGGTTACATGGTAAATAACTGTCTTAAAAACTTTTTCTTATTTTAATAAAAGTCAGGTATCATTTTTCATAGTTAATACAAGACGTCTTATCTTCTAAGAAATATGTACTTATCCTAAGAATGCAAAGTTAATAAATTTGTACTTGCTACAAAATAAAACTTTACTACTTTAGATTATATTTTGTTATATGACCATCTCATGTTATATGACCATGTGTGGGGTGAGATAAGAGCCAGGATTTTAAAAAAAAAAAATTTATATTTTATATGGTTATCCAGTTGTTTCAGCTGTTTGCTAGTAAGTCTTTCTCCATCTTGTCACATTTAGTTAAAAAAATCCAATTGGCTCTAATTTACATGAATCTAAAGCTGCCTTAACTAAATAAGGTCTTAAAAAATAAATAAACTCTATAAACTCAAGGCCTGGGCTCTGTTCTATCTACCTGTTTCTTATCAGGCACACTCATGTTTTTGCTAGCCTAGTGTTACGTTTGGCTTTGGAATGAGGCAAAGTTTTCAAACTTGATTCTTTTTCAAGATTGTTTTGGCATTCCAAGTCAGTGTTAGATCCAGCTTGCAAATTTCTCATTAAAAGCCTGGTGGAGTAGGATTCTTGAGATAGCAATAAATTTGTTCACTAAGGTAACTAGTTGACCAATACTCTAAACTTTGAGCAAAACACAAACCTCCTCTAGAAAGGAGACGATGACAAGGAGGATCTGCTCTTGCCATGGAGCAAGTGCTGAGCACAGACATGGACTGAAGAGGTAGTTGGAGGCTAGCAGAAGTTTTTATAAAGCCACTTACTCCATATTTAAATGCAAATTCATGCTACCTAATGAAGGATAGAGACAAGTTTCTTTTATCTGTGGTTAATAAAAACTTAAGAGAGATTCTTTACCATTGGAGAGTTTTGAACTGGGGGAGGGGCCATTTAGGCTGGTAATAAGTCTTGGGCCAGGATTGATTTAAACCCACTGTATCACCTGACCCAATCTAAAATATGTACAGATTTTGAGCATGGTGACTGGGCCATAAACATTTGGGAATAAAGTTCTAGGTTCTCTGTCTTTGCCATATTGTAGATTTGATGTTATCATTGAGAAAACACGAAGTACAGAAGATGGCCTCAATGTAGTACCAGATAGAACTATTATAGGTATGTTATAGAAATGCATGGGTGTTTTTCTTGGAGTATCATGAGCCAGACCAGCATGTCTGTCACTTGCCAGTCTCTAGTCACTAAGTGACAGGTGGGAACACATGAACTTTTCTTGTTCCATCAATCACTCTGAAGATTAGCCTCATTATGAACAAGGGGCATGTCTATAGTCTCTAAGACCAATTCGTAAGTCAGTCTGAGTCGCTTCCTCCCTTGTATTTGGGAAAAACTTTGAGCAACTGGAGATCCTGACTGGCAGGAGTGAAGATCTTAGATGGCTGGAGGACCACACTCCTCCTTACTCTCAGTGAATCAAACTACTGGAGACTCACAGAGTAAGTAATACAGCCTGTCTGCCTGCCTGTCTGCTACCTGTCTGTCTGTCTGTCTGTCTGTCTGTCTGCCTGTCTGCCTGTCTACCTGTCTGTCTGCTGCCTGTCTGTCTGCTGTCTGTCTGTCGGTTGTCTGTCTGCTGTCTGTCTGTCCGTTGTCTGTCTGCTGTCTGCTGCCTGTCTGTCTGCTGTCTGTCTGTCGGTTGTCTGTCTGCTGTCTGTCTGCTGTCTGTCTGTCCGTTGTCTGTCTGCTATCTGTCCATCTGTCCCTTACTGGGGATGATCTTACATCTTTTTATCACCTACCTTTTGAATTTGGAAAGCACTTACTGTCAGACTAGTAGTCACGCTTATTGACAGTGCTTTAATTGCTAAACTTATTCATTTAATAATTTGAGAATGCGGCATTGCCTTCTGGTCTAAATAAAGGATGAACATGAGAAAAATAGTAGATGGGGGTGGTGGTTTGAAAATACTAAACACCATGATTCAAGAATAAAACATTAGTATTAGAAAAGAAATTTTGGGGGTTTGAAAATAAATATTAGGAATTGGATGTCCTAAGAAGAAACAAAACAAACAAGCAACAAACAAACACACCACCACAACAAAAGCCAACCCAAACCAAAACAAAAGCTTCCGAGGATTGTACTGTGTCACATTGGTGCCTTTGTGATGGGAGTTGGAAGTATATCTGTCTGAGGAACTAACTGATGGTTGGGTTTGCTTTAAGAAAACTCATGCTTAACTTTAACTGTGTAATATATATGTTCTTTTGCCACAGTAGAAGTTGACAGAGTGCTGGATTCTTTTATAGTATTTTCAGCAATTCCCAGCCCACATATTTTCCCAGATATTGATATGGGTCAGTGTTTGAGCTTGGTTTGCTGGGGTCTTGAAGGCAACAAATGGTGTTTGGAGGTGGGAAAAAGCATAAGCCATGGAGAGCTCATCACTGTCCTGTGTCCCCCTGTTGAGTATGGTGCTTGATGCCCCTCCACATCCCTCCTGCCAATGCATCCCTTTACTTCCAGTTGGAATACCGTCCACCTACTCTCTGGCAGTATCTGCTTCCGCAGTAGAGATCCTTCCAACAGAAAAGTCTATACTACACTCCAGAAACATGGTCATCACAGAAGTGTCCCCTGGAAAGATGTGTGTATGAGAGTGGGTGTCACCCTTCAGGGAGGAAAATGCCTTCTACTAGCCAAGAGTAGCTTATACCACCCAGACACCCAGTTACAGGGGTGACAGATCAGCTGTCACAACAGGGGAGGCAGAGCTTGCTTTAAATTATGGCCTTTAAACTAAGAACAAGAGTCTGCAGAAAGTGACAAGTCCCCAAAGCAGCAGAAGGCTGAACCTTTTCTGGACTGGTGCCCCTGTGATGGAGTAATGATTGAACTGAAAAGAGCAAATGAAAGTGATCTTAATGGGACGGTTGATCTCCACGCTGCAAACTAAGCAGAGAACTTTATGCTCTGAAATATGACCATGTTTTCCATTTTAAAGGGATTGTTGATAACATTTTTACATTTGTCATGTGTTTGGGGGGCATGCACATACACATGTGTACATTTGTGCAAAGATAAATGCGTAGAAGTCAGAAGACCGCTTGCGGGAGTTGGTTCTTCGTTCTTGCTGGGACCTGAACTCCATTTATCAGGCTTGGTGCCAGTATCCTTACCTACCTGGCTACCTGGCCCCCCCAGTCTTTGTTGTTGTTGTTGTTGTTGTTGTTGTTGTTGTTGTTTTTGTTGTTGTTATTAGGATCTGCCATGTACCACTAGCTAGTCTGGAACTCAGTATGTAGCCCGTACCAGCCCCAAACCTGTGATGATCTACCCATCTCTGTTTTTCAAGTGCTAGGATTACAAGTGTATGCTGCCATGCCCAGCTACAATCCTGCCTTGAAACCTCACAGGTTTTGTTTTTCTATTTGCTCTGCCACTAGGATTATCTCACTGCAGGCTTAGCTCACATCTGGATACTTCTGAGCTGCGTGTGCTTTGCGATACGATGATTACAGTCTTGGGTTTTCATATTCCTCACTTCTGTCTGTTAAAGCGCAGTGGAGAAGAGGGTAGAAGAAGACCAGCATGGGAACAAGAAGCTTTCTACTCAGAAAATTCAGCTGAATCGAGTTAATTGTGTTTTCAGCTGAAGTAGCACTTTCCAGGGAAGAAATCAAGTATACTATAAGGAACGTATTGCTAGTAAGCATGTTGACTCAAACCTGGCCTGGAGCCTTGCAGAGCTTCTGCAGGTTTCCATGGAGACAGGAGAAGAGGCTCGTATGAACTAGTTAGGATCCTGAGATTTGCAGTCAGAACAGCATGAACTTGAATTCCAGCCCTTCTGTTTACGTGAGGCTTAGGGCAGTTGCTTCACTTTCTGTGAGCTGGAAGCTAAGAATGTCCAACTATTCTTGGGGTGTAAATATAAAACCTGGAATAAGTGTAGCCCCTGGCATGTAGGATAGTATTAAAGAAGGGCAGCTCATCACATCCTCTAAAAACGTGATCTCCTGCGGCTGGAGAGGGGGCTCAGTGGTTAAGAGCACTGGTTCCTCTCCCAGAAGGCCTGGGTTGGAATCCCATTGCTCAGTCTGATGGTTCACAACCTTCTGTTACTGCAGTTCCAGGGGATCTGTTGCCCTTTCTGTCCTCCCCAGGGATACTGCACACACATTGACACACAGATATCTGTGCAGGCGAAACACTCATAAACACAACATACAAACAAAACAATCTCTTTTCTAATGTATCAGGTAATAGCCTCTGAATACACATTCCACTGAGAAACTGAGATGGAACTAAGCAGGAGAGGTAAAGGATGGGACCTACAAGGCTTTCCCTGACTTCCTTAGTGTAGTGAGCTTGGGCCAAATGGACATTTGTACCCACAAAAGGGCATGCTTCTACGTGGCCACAGGACTTACTTGTCACAAATCTCCATTATGAGGTGATGACATGGCTCAGTGGGTAGAGGAGCTTGCTGCCAGGCCTAATGGCCTTAGTTTGATCATGGGACCCATATGGAACAGGGACATATCTAATTTTTGCAAGTCTTCCTCTGATCTCCACATATGGGCTGGGTCATGAGTCTCTCCTGTCCCCAATAAATAAATTCAATTAAAAGGAAAAAAAACCCTTTCTTCTTTTTCTTCTTCTTCTTCAACAGTTGTCACTATGACCAGGAAATGAGGGGCCGACACCTTTTGCTCACAATGTAACAATAAATACAAACTTTCCAAGCTGCCTGTTTTGCATGTGTAAAGTTGGCATCTTGGCATGCCATTTGGCAGAAAGTTGCACAGCACTGAAGTTTTCATATGGATTGTGAAAATCTATAAAAACAAGATTGCAAAATAGGAAGCCAATGCTGGCATGGGCCAGCTGACTATTAATTACTCATTGCCAGAGTGACAACTGCCTAGATTATACCCACTTAACTCTTATTTGCTACTCTGTTTACCTAGGGCTCATCACTTAACATTTTTCCACTGAGAGAAGCAGGATTCTGACTAAGAGCATCCTTAAGATGATGGTGATGATGATGATGATGATGATGATGATGATGATGGTGATGGTGGTGGTGGTGGTGGTAGTGGTGGTGGTGATAAACTTGTAAACTTGACAGGTCCTTGAGCCACTTTGTTTTCTAGGCCTACAACTGGATCACTGAGATGGATTTCTAAGCCAGAGTATGTATGTATGTATGTATTTATTTTTTAGGTGAGAGTTTTGAGTGGGAGTCAGCCACATGCCTCCGCTGGGTATCTGATTTGTCCTGCGATTATGGGCTCAAAAATAGCCCAGTGCTTAATTACACATCTAAACTTAGTCCATGAATTTGCATGTGTAAGTAATCAGGGAAGTATTTGCTTAGAAATGTGTTCCATTTCCTGTTTGCTGTAAATCAAATTACTGAGCAGAAGATAGGATTCTGAAATATTCTTCAAAAATGTGTTGAGAGTGCCACACTGTACACCATGGTATTTTGGGGTCTCATGACCCAACTAGGCTAGACATTGCTTTTTTAAAGGAGGCTGCCTCTGACAATCAGGACATTGACCAAAGTAGGTCAGTGACTTGCAATTCACGTCCTCCCTTTTTTACTCATATACTCTGCCGAAGAGAAACTGGGTCTTATCCATACTGATCTTGATATATTATATTGATATGAAAAGTAGTAAGAACATTTAGGAACATAACATGTGTAAGAGACACATTATAAAGGGCTGGCGATAGCGCATCATATAGTACTGTCTGCCTCCAATTCTTTAAATTAGTCATTTACTTGTCAATTTAAATGTTTTCAAGTGCACACTATACATACCAGGTTGAAAACACAGTACAAATATAACCCCTATGTACAAGAAAGTGATAGTTGAAAATCAATTGAAAATAAAGATTAAAACAAGGAAACATTGTAGCAAGAGAATTTATGCAGACATCAGCACACACTGCCCCTTCTGCTTACTAGCACTATCATATACACACTCTTTCCAGGTCTTCTGTAGTAGTGAGGTTTCTTTATTGTCTGACCAAACACCTAAAGAAACAAGACAGCAAACATTTGGTTTGTCTCCGGGTTTCAGAGGTATCAGTTTATGGCAGCAGACAGGGTATGGGGGCAGAAAGAGCGGCTTATGCCGTGATGCCATAAAGCTGAGCAAAGGAGAACAGCTGTACTAAAGGCTGTCTCTCACCCGCTGCCTTAAGTTTATGACTGCTGTGATGAAACACCATGAGAAAAGAAAGGTGGGGAGGAAAGGGTTAGTTGGCTTATACTTCCGCATTACAGTTCATCACTGACCGCACAGGAACTCAAGCAGAAGCCATGGAGGGGTGATGCTCACTGACTTGCTCCACTTGATGTGCTCAGCCTGCTTTCTTAAAGAACCCAGGACCACCAGCCCTGGGGTGACACCACCCACGATGGACTAGGCCCTCTACCATCAATCACCAATTAAGAAAATGCCATACAGGCTTCTCTTCAGCCCAGTTTTCTGGGAGCATTTTCTTTTCTTTTCTTTCCTTTTTTATAAGCACATTTTATTAAATATTGTTTCTTGAAAACAATTATTACCAGTTCATGATTGTTCATGTTTTATCCATAGTTCTTTATTCTTCCATTTTCTTTTTTCTTTTTAAAATTTTATTTATTATTTTCTTATATATTACATCCTGACTGCAGTTTCTCCTCCCTCCATTCCTCTCAGTCTCCCCCCACATACCTCCACTCTCCCCAAGGTCCACTCCTCCTCCATTCCCCTTCACAAGATGACATTAGCTGTGTCAAGTTAACAGAAAGCTGTCCAGTACACCTTCATTTATGGATTCCAGTCCATGGGAAACTCATGCCCATACCAGGGTGGATCTGCCCTCCTACCCCTGAGTTAATCCTTCTGGGAAACATGTGTATAGACATGCCCAGAGATGTTAGTGCACTAACTTCCCAGGTGCTTCTCAATTTAATCAAATTGATCCTCAAAATTAACCATCACAGCTTCCCAGGAGGCAGAGAACACCTACTTCCCTGTCTTTAGTCCTGGGATTGGGGATGTGGCTTGCCTTGGTCACTGAGAGACAAGCAAAGGCTTGAAACGGAATGACAGGTTGATCTTTGTCTTTGTGTCTGTCTTAGTCACATTGCAGGTGGGAGAAGGAGAAATAAATCCTCAGTGCAGTCCACTGAGAGTCTGTGGATGTCTGTGTTATATGAGCTGTCTGATACAGTAAGGCTATTATTGGTGAATGGAGGAGGGGCTCCAAACCCAGGTTTAAAGACTCCCAGGAGTCCCTAAGATATAGTAATAACTGAATGGAAAGATGAAGAATGAAAGGATAAGTGGTCTGTGTGTGCTTGTCATGTGCACATGCGTTGATGGGGAAGCTGGCTGGTGTGGATGAAGGGATGGGCAAACCAATGGGATAGAAGTCAATGAGGATATATGCGTCTTGTTCTCTGAAAACAAGTAGAGACTTGGCTGGAGCAATTGGCAGAGCCAACAACTGTGCATGGGACCTTCTCTCTAAGGAGAGGGAAAAGCCATCGATTTTAAGATGTCCTCACTGGGCACTGGCTTCTGCTGTGGCTTTACTGAGGACTTAGTCCAGAGTTTTCTCATGCAAAAAGCTGATCAGTAGCTGAACTTGTGCTCATTTCCTGTTAGGATACCATTATCCTAAATATTATTAAATATCTTTGCTTCTTTTATTTTCTTAGTAAAAATATTTAAAATACAACGATGCACATTGGTTAGAAGAAAAGGAATTTGAATGGGATCTAAGTGGTCCTGTTTATTTCTTAAAAGGAGAAATGATGCATTAGCTGTCCAGGTCTCGTCATCTTCTTTGAATAAAGTGATGCTAGAGAAATCCTATAGACTTAGCAGGATTAGATCATGGCACTGTGTCTGAAATGTCTATCTTATTCAATGGTAATAACCAGGCTGATTCCACCGTCAGTCATTCCCCACACTGCCCTCACCATGACTCACAAGCACACCGTTAACACATACTTAGGTATATATGCCTCTTCTTTCTCTGCCCCAACTTTTCCAGGTTAGAACACTTTTAACCATGTAGGGCAGGCTTCCCTGAAATTTGACCAGCTCCTGACTTCATACTGTGATGAAATCTGTGAACTCAAAGCTCCAAAGATCCCCTTTACACCTCACAAGGACAGATGGTCAAAATAATCTTTAAAAGCTGGGGACTTTACAGAATGTTACCAATGCAGAAACAGCTTATCTAGAAAAGTACCCCAGAGTGGGAGGCTTTGCAGACCATAGAACCAACCGGTAAGTTCCAAATGATGTCCAGAGAAATGACAGGTTTTGTCTCCAGCACTTCTCCAGGATGAAAGCTGGACTCTGGGCAGTTTGTTATCTGGATTCTATTTCCGACTCTGCCGCAAGAAGACACATGACCCTGAGGGCAAATCACATAAGTCTAGTCTCTGTTGTCTTTGGGCTCCTCATTTGTCAAATTAGAGGGTTGCACTAAGAAAGCTCTTTCCGAGCCCAGCCCTCACAGTTAGCATTCAGTGTGTGCTTGGTTGCCATTTCCTCTCTATTCACATGAGAAGAGGCGTAAGAGAGGCTGAAAGGAAAACAGCTGCACACAGGCTGAATTCAAAGAGCTTTCTTATACACAGAAAAAACCAGGAACTATAAGGTAGCTTATATCACTCTGCCTGTTTTCAGAGGCTTTTAAAATTGAGTTGACCATCCACCACAACACATCCCACACCACATGGGGCAGTCAGGAGAGCTGTCCCTGTCCCTCGAGAGCTCCAGCATTCAGGAGAGTGGGCCCTGCCCTGCTCCTGGGCAGCACAGTAGTGTTGGCCCTGGCAGACAGGGCCTGGGTGAGTCAGCCACCCAAATGAGAGCAAGGGAGAGCTGGCCCAGCCACTTGCCTACAGTGAGGTGGTATGAGGGTCGGGATGATGACCTTTTTTCTTCCTCCTCCCCATTTGTTACGTGCGGTAGTCCAGAGAGCTGGCCTGGAGGGTGTGAGAACGGAAGAGATAGCCCTGTCCCCTCACTGGTTATAACATTTGGGAGAGTGGACCCTGCACCTCAGCTGGGAAACACAGTGGAGCTGGCCCTGGTGGTGAAGGCACAGCTGAGCAAGCCATGAGGGCATGAGAGTGGGAGAGCAGGCCCAACTCCTCACAGGCAGCAGCACTTGAGTAGGCCCTTCACCTTGACTGGAGCTGGCTTTGGAGGTATGAATGCAGGTGAGCAGGCCCCGTGGCATAAGAGCAGGAGAGTTGACCCAGCTTTCTAACCATGGCAGCATTGGGTAGTTTGGCCAGAGCAGTGCTAGAGATCTAGGCCTGGTGGTGGGGATAAGAGAGTGCCAGTGAGCTGAAGAGATGGGCTACCATCCAGACCCCTCGATCCAGGGCTCTGAGATAGCCCACTTCAAAATTTATATCATCTATGAATGGTTAGGATGCATGAATGGGCCAGTCCTGCTGATCCAAAGCTGCAGGATCTCCATAAAACAGAGAATAAGTGAGAAGAGTCCAGAATAATGAGTCAGTGCAATGAACACTTGCAGTGAAGATGTGGACAGGGGGACACACTGTG
>JADRCD010144443.1:0-17373 GCA_019843815.1 Montemys delectorum
TGTGTGTGTGTGTGTGTGTGTGTGTGTGTGTGTGTATGTGTGTGTATCTGTGTATATATATTCTAATATATACAGTGCATGAGGACCCGAGGGATCCCACTCCACAATCATTTAAAAAGCCAGGCGCTAGGGAGAATAGACAGGAGCATATCTGGAGCCAGGCAGTAGAGCTAATCAGTAAGCTCCAGGTCTAATGAGAGACCCTGACTCAAAGCCAGCCTGATGGGAAAATGATTGAGGAAGACATCTCATGTTAACTCTTGGCCTCTACACCAATGCACATGCTGTGTGTTCCTGATGTTAAGCCAGCATTGAGATTCACAGCCAAGACCATCTGTCTGGACTATTAATACCTGAGGTCCTCTGTGCCATTTCCCTGCTGGCTTCTTCTCTCTCCCCGAGTTCCTCTCTCTTGCCTTTCGGCTTTTGCGTCTCGACAGCCTCTGCTCTGCCGACTGTCGGAGCTATTTTCAGTTAGATGTTCTTTGACGGCCACCACCTATTTCATGGTGTCAGTTGCCGAATCAAGCTTGCTAGTGCAACCAGTGATTGTCAAGGCAATCTAGATCCAGCTGCCTTGCTTTCGTAGGCAAGACGCACTGGTGGTTTGGGGGTGGATGTGACCTCACACCGACGTACTTGAACCAAGAGGATGCTGTCCATTTCCACCGTACTCTGAAGGAAGCTTGTGATCAGCACGGGCCAGACTTCTACCCCAAATTTAAAAAATGGTAAGCTATCAAGACTGTATTTTCCATGTCTGTTTTTCAAAAGACTTGCCTGTGGACCTCATTTATGTAAACAGCATCAAAAGAACTCTTTCTAAGTTAAGGTCTGTTCTACGTGTGTAGCATTGGTAAATGGTGTCTTAGAAGAGCTGTTTTGTTAGACAGCGGATGAAAGCAGCAGGAGTAGACTGACGGCTTCTTGTGCTGGTCAGGGGGGTAACCTTTAACACACATGAAGACTCTCTGTAAGCATTTCCTCTGACAGCCCTTTCCCTGGTTGTGTATGCTTCAGAGTCACTGTTTTTAGCGTCTACTGAAAGAGATACTAAATACTAAAGTTATTTACAGCATCCTGCTGTTGCTGAATTAAGACTAGAACAGCTCATAAAAGCTCAGGCTTGTACCCTAGCCAGTGCCAGTGCTAGGATACCCTCGCTCTGTCTCCTGTAAAAGCAGCGGTGCCCCCAAAAGTCCGATAGCCAGCTAGACTCCTGCTTTATCTGCACAGGTTCTTAGTATTCCTTGTCTTTTAGCTTGACTTGTTTTGAATTGCTCGGTTGCTCTGCGGGTGAGAGCATCGCAGAGGCCGAAGCTTGTAGAAAGCCTGGCTAAAGTCCTAGCTTGGGAGTCATCTAGAAAACAAAGATACTGCTGGGATGGGTTGAGGAGAGTGCTTTGAACCCAAGGGACCCTATCAGATGCCACGAATCTCTCATCTCTTTGTCCGTGGTTTTCCTCTGCTGCCTGTTCCAGGTGTGACGACTACTTCTTTATAGCGCATCGCGGAGAGCGAAGGGGCATCGGTGGCATCTTCTTCGATGATCTCGACTCTCCGTCCAAGGAGGAGGCCTTCCGGTTCGTGAAGACGTGTGCCGAGGCTGTGGTTCCTTCCTATGTTCCCATTGTGAAAAAGCACTGTGATGACTCATACACCCCCCGGGATAAGCTGTGGCAGCAGCTGAGGAGAGGGCGGTAAGTGACAGAAGGGGCCAAAGGTCTGCAAGCTCACATACCGGGAGGGCCTCCAGGAACAGTGGCTGTTGTGCTGGTTTGGCCAAATACCTACTAATTAGTCATATTAATCCACAGTGATTTTTTTTTCTTAAGTAGACGAACATGAAAAATCAACTTAGTGACGTTGTATAACCAACGTCACAAGGTTTACTTAATTCACCCGTGCATGTACTAGTGGTAGGTATTCACATGGTAAGGACTCATGGAATTTTTCTCTTCATTTCCCAGTGACAGTTTCTACTTTCTGCCAAGATGAGGGTGTCATTAAAGGTTTTTTTTTTTCCCCCTTGCTTATAAATTCCGAGTCACACTTTAAAATATTCATCTTAAATATTTTATGAAGAGCTATGGTAATATAATCTTAGTGATCCCCTTTACTTATTTTGGACCTCTGATGTATAACCCCTGTATGAGGCACTGTGCGTCTGAATTTCCCAGGAAGCCTGTGGTATATACGGCATTATCATTTACTGATCATAAGGTGTCCTTACCGATACACCTTCACCTAAGGCTACACAGCGGGTGTGATGACACACCGGATGTAAAAGTCGTCCTGTATGTGCTTTTTACCTGTCCTTACCCGATCTGTGTTGAACATGATGAGGTCATAGGTGTTCGGTCCCAGTGTTCTCATGAGCCAGCTCCCCACACCCACTCTCCCAGCCCCCAACAGTCCTCATCCCCATCTTAACTGCATGTGTGCCATAAGTCACAGCCATAGCCCGAGTTCTTGTAATTCCTGTTAACTTTCAGGCACCTGAGCCTTAAGGTGCTAAAGCTCTGCCTTGAAGAAGTCAACTGGACGTATTCCGTGTTTAAAGATAAAATATGTTTGTATTTACCTTTCTGAGTTTGTGTGTTCATTTTACTTAAATAACCGTGTGCCCTGTCAGGTCCCTGTGTAACAAGCTGATGAAGTGAGAATAGACTCAGTTTCCTTTTAGAAAGTTTTTAAGCAACACAAGGCCCCCATCCCCCACCCCTGCCAATTTGTCACCCATACATTTCCCTTTCTGTTCCCCTCCCCCCTCTTCTCTAGATTTATCTTGGGTTCCCTGAGGTTAGACATAACCCTGACTACAGAAATAGGCATAACAGACATCCTGAAAATGGCTCATAGTTCAGTAGGGATGGTATTGCTAATGAAAAGTTTCAGTATTGGACATATTCTGTCTGGAGAGCTAAAAGGTTTGTGAATCTTACGTAGGAGAAGCTTTTACTGCAGTATTACCAGCGATAGTTTTTTTCTTTTTCACATTTGATGACAGGCTATTCTGTGAGTTCTGCTGTGTGCCCCATTGCCTGTCTCCTCTCTTGACTTAGGACATGTGTGAAGCATTAGGTTAATTCCTCATGGCTTAGTATGCCACTAATCTTTCAAAAGAGAAGCTCTCTGTCACTGTTATCCCTGGCTTGGAAGATAGCAGTAGACTCGGGGGCTTTAGATAACCCCGGCATCTTCGCAAAAACCCTTTGTGGTCAGGGCTGGCTTCAGTTTCTTAGTGTATTCGTAACTTGCCATCTGTGTCCCTTACAGATCTCTTCCCTCTCCTACCCTTAAAAATTCATTTCTGTGAATCATTCTGAATTCTTTAGGACAGTAGAAAGTACAGCTTTGAACATGAAGAGCCTTTTGAGTCCTATGATGTTAACGTCAGAAACGGGTGTTTAGGCTAGATGGAGTTCGAATCTGGTCTCCTACGTCAGTAGAAAATTTGGACAATACACTGAGCCTAACTTTAGTTGATAGCAAGATATTTTCATAAATTAAAAAAAAAAAAAAAGTAAAACTAAGCACTGAACCACAAGGCTGAAGCTTTCAGTGATGGCTGTAAAGAGAGGAGGGAAGAGCGGGTCGCATCTCTGTGGATGCTCTGAACTGTTGCGGGGAAGGAGGCCGATCTTGGCCCTGCTGGTCACTGTTAAACGTACTGCTTATAGAATAGTGACAGTAGTAGCAGGAGCAGCAGCAGTAAGTTCCTTGCTTAGCGGTTCCCAGCACTTACCTATCGTTGAGTCCTTCTAGTCTAGTACTGCGAGCCACATTGAAACGAAGCCTGGTGCTACAGTGAGGACCCAGGCTGTGTTGCCCTGGAAAGAATGCTGTTACTTTCTTAATTGTGTGTGCCTAGTCCTGGTAAATGTTAGTACTGTTTATTCATAAGGAATACATAACCTTTTTATTTTGTAGTTGCTCTGTGTTGGGCACAATCTGCATCTAATTGTTCAGGGTAGAATACCCTTTTATTGATGCTTTCCAGAGGAGAGGGCTCGCTGGGCTGTGTAAGCTGTGTGCTGGCTCTAGTTGGTAGGGAACTATGGGGAGAAGCTCCACTCTTAGTTTTCCTTAGGGATTTCTGAGAGGTTTTGCTCAACACAGCCTTACCACTGTCTGGTATCTTTCTGACAGGTATGTGGAGTTTAATCTGGTGTATGATCGGGGCACCAAGTTTGGCCTCTTTACTCCGGGGTCCAGGATTGAAAGCATCTTGATGTCTTTACCTCTAACAGCCCGGTAAGATTTGTCATCGTAACTCTGTGTCATCGTAACTGTGTCATAGTAACTCAGTGTTGTGTATAGTAACTCTTGTCATAGTAACATCCTCTGTCCCATAGAATCTGCACATTAGCCCTGACAGTGTTTCCTAATACTTCATTTATAATTTTCTGATTTTTATAAGACTATTGTGGGAGCATAAGACGCAAATTGGATTTTGTAAGAAGTGAGAGGATGTACGCCATAGCTTTGTGTATGAGGACATGGAGAGGGAAAGCGGGAAGCTGAGGTTGATTTTCCTCACAGCCTTCTTTCTAGAAAGATAGGTTTGTAAAACTTAAGCTAATATCTACCCAAGGTTCTATACTTTATGAAACCCTAGTTTATAATGAAAGTGTGTTTTGACTTTAGGATCTTTTTTTTTTTCCTTTATTTACATGTAAATTTCTTCTTTCCCAGTTCCCCTCCAAAAAACAAACAAACAAACAAAAACAACAAGAACAAACCCCTATTGCCTCTCCCCTCCCCATGCATGCCACCCCACCCTCTCCCACTTATTGACCCTGGCATTCCCCTACACTGGGGCACAAAATCTTCACAAGGCCGAAGTCCTCTCCTCCTATTGATGATCGAATTTGCAATCCTCTACTATACACATGCTGCCAAAACATTCAGTCCCACCATGTATAGTCCTTGGTTGGTGGCTGGGTCCCTGGGAGCTCTGAGGGTACTAGTTAGTAACTGTTGTTCGTCCTAAGGGGCTGCAAACCCTTCAGCTCCATAGAACCTTTCTCTAACTCCTTCATTGGGGACCGTGTACTCAGTTCAATGGATGGCTGTGAGCCTTTACATCTGTATTAGTGACTTTAGGATCTTAATATTAACCCAGACATACCTAAGACTTATTAAGAAATTTAACCTCTTAAGTAGCTGATTTTTTTTTTTTTATTAGTAGAGACACAGTAATCACAGGGGGGAGGTACCATGCATTCTTTTTACTCTTAGGGTTTTCTTCTTCATTAGTTCTGTATGTCATTTACTGTTATTTTGTTTGTTTGTTTGTTTGTTTGTTTTGGACGTGCATAGATGGGAGTACATGCATTCCCCTCCAGAGAATTCCAAAGAAGCTGAAATTCTGGAAGTGCTGCGCCATCCAAAGGACTGGGTGCACTGATGCCGCAGAGCCTTTCACTAGGGCCTGGTGGACACAGGTGGGGTCTTCCTGCACCGTGGCCACTGTGTGGCAGGCAGTGTCTTCTGTGCCTTACTGTCCCGCCTTCTTCACCCTGGGCACCCCATCTGTGGCAGGCGGTTTTGATCTTTTTTTCCAGTGCTATGGGAGGAGGTGGCAGTGGTGGGTCGGGTTGTAAAAATGTCAGATTCGTTGTCCGCGACATCCATTTGTACTTTTAGAATCATTTTCTATGACCAGTCAATTTGACATTGGGTTTCCAGGTCTTAAGATAAGGGAATGTAAATACTATGATAGGCGCCAGGAAACTCTTTATTTGTTGCTTGAAGTTTTAGTTTTTGCTATAAATTTATCAGAGGATACATTTTATCTTCATTAATTCAGTCAGGCTGCCCTTCTTAGGAATGCAACCTGAAGCCAAGCTGTGGTGGTGCTCGCCTTTAATCCCAGGATTCAGGAAGCAGAGGCTGGTAGATCTCTGCGAGTTTGAAGCTAGGCTGGTCTACACAGGGAATTTTAGTACAGCCAGGGCTACACAGAGAAACCCTGTCATGAAAGAAAAAAACCAAAAACCAAAAAAAAACAAAAAAAAAAGAGAAAAGCAATTTGAAGAAACATGTTTTTCTTTGTTGTTCTTGAAGTTTCTTTGATGTAATTTTCATTTATCTTTCTCTATAGACTAGAATATTATAAAAAATACTCATTTAAAAAAAAAGAGCTGTTTAAGAGCTCTGGAGACTTTCTTTAGTCAGTCTTGCATTATATAATGATGACCTAGTTTACAATGGCAAAAGTATTATTATTTAAATAAGTTACATCTTCAGTGGTAAGGTTTTTGTGAGATCATAATTAGCTAATTAGGAGTCTATGTATTTTTGAAAGTGAAAGCATATATCCCTGGATTCTGATACTTAAAAGTTTTATATTTTAGAGATTTAGATATGGGAGATTACACTAAGAGCAAATGAAACACATTTTTCTCTTTAAGGAGAATGGACCTAGTCTAATGGGCATTATATATATATATATATATATGTATATATATATATATATATTAAAATGGGCCAATAGAAATTGTCTTACTTTTCAAATTAAAGATTCTTCAACTTTTATCTTTTCTTTTAAAAATCACAGCAGATTTCTTAATGTGTGGTTCACTTGTCTAAATAATCGTATGATTGCACTGTTACTTTATAATATATTGAATTTGTAAGGAACAATATATTATACATATTTAAATATTATCCTGGAGTATCCTGGATGTATGTGATTGTGTTTGGCTCTTTTAGGGTAAGAAAATCTATAAATTCTTCAACATGTCTTACATAGATTCAGCTAATAAATTTTATTATAAAATAAGACACGTAAGTATTTGTATTTTTTATTGTGATAATTTAGTAATTCAAATATTTCTCAGTACAGTAATAGTTCTTTAATACTAGATATTTTACCCAAGAGAGATATCCATTTTTTCATTTCATTTTCTTAGCAATTTTAGTAAAAATAGTTAAAATTAAAAACAACTCAAGTGCAAATTAAAAAAGTGTAAATGGATAAACAGTTTGTGACATATGCAGACATTAAAATTTAGCAACAAAAGGAGTACTGACTGAAAAATGCCAGTGTGCGAGGCATCAGGAGCGCCATGGCAACAGGAAAATGCCAGACAGAAAAGTACCTGCCGTCAAATGTCTCCTGTAATGACTTTACCAGGAAAGCCGTCAGTGGCTGCCATGGGCAGCGGGTGGGGAACTCGGGTGTTATCTATGCAGTGGCTGAGGCGACAGAGGTTATTTATTAGACTCTATACAGTTATAAAATTCCCTCAAAGTCAGCATTACAACATCAGAGAGGTTTCTTATATCTGTGGGTAATATTTCAGTAAAGAAAGGCATAAGAACAGATATTCGCTTACACCTGTCTGGTTACGTTTTAACAACTAAAGATGTCAAGCTGAGCAGATGGTTTAATGGCAGAGTCTTTCTAGCATGCATGAAGTCCTGAATTTTATTCTTAGAACTGGGGGGAAATCTCAAAGATCCCTGGCAGATTTAGTTGTATTTAAGGATTATAGGTGATAGACACAGACACAAGTGAAGTTTAATAAAATCCTATCTGTCTGTTTTAAATTCTTCAGTATCCATTGTGAAGCCATGTCTGGAAGACCAGGAAAGAGCATTTTTTTTTTGAATTTGCTTACACACACACACACACACACACACACACACACACACACACACACACGCAGACAGACACAGTCCTTGTCTTAAGACCCAACAGAAGAGGGCATCAGATCCCATTACAGATGGTTGTGAGTTACCATGTGGTTGCTGGGAACTGAACTCAGGACCTCTAGAAAAGCAGTCAGTGCCATCTCTCCAGCCCCAAGAGCTGTTCTATTGTTCTTCAAAATGAATTGCTCTTTCAAAATCTTAGTGACATCTGTTCTGAGTCTGCTAGGTGACGGTACACCCCCACATGGTATAAACACCTAACTCCTGTTTTCTGACACAGGCGTGTGGTTGGTCCTAAGCGAATACTGGGCAAGATGTACATGCACAGGGACAAGTATCTAACTGCCATCCCACCACTGAACTGGGCTTACTTAGGTCAGTCAGATTTCTTTTACTGTTATGAATTCAAAGACTAGATATTTCATAAAGAAAGGATTAGGTTGTCCTTTTGGATGCTAAAAATTGAGGATGAGGCAGCTGCATCAGTTTGGCCTTTCACAGGGGCCTTTTTGGCTGGTTCGCAACATGGCAGAGAGAGGGAAGTGGCCATTTACCGTACAGGCCAAGCAAATGCAGGGCATATCCTTTGTATCACTCTCATGAGAACTGACTTCTGAGGGATGGGCATTTATTCCTTCTCAGAGCAGTGTGTCCAGTGACCTCACTACCTCACATTAAGCTAGATCTCTTCAAGTTTCCACTGTCTTGAAAAACTCACAAAAAAGACCAAGTAAGTCTACATCGTATGAACTTTCAGGAGTCAAACAACAGTGGTCAACTGAGTGTAAAACAGTGGTCAACTGAGTGTAGTACTTTGACATGCCCAGATCTGAGCCAAATAATGTATCTCTATAGGCCACAACCTTCCTGTGGTCTTTTGTTGTGTTTTAACAAGACAGACCTTACTTGAAAGTTCGAAACAGTGTATGAGGAACCTTGCCTGGATAACTCAAAGTTCCCTCTTTATTAGACAGTAGGACCTGGGTGGCTTAGCACACACTCCAGGGGACAAGAGGGAAGTGTCCTATTTGTGTTCTGGTCGAACCACTAAAGTTACATGTTGTCATTTGTTCCACATTCTACTGGTTCCCATGGGGGGAAGGAAAATTGTTCCCTATAGCCTGCTTTGCCTCCAATCACTCTGGGTCCTTCAGAATTGTTTATCTAGATCCGGTTGGCACCTCCATCCTGAATAATTGAAGCAAGTCCTATAGACAATTCTAAGTTAGCCTGACATTGAAACCAGCCCATTATTTGGCCCTTGTTGCTGTTGGCCTCTTGTGTGTTTCTCCTGTGCACTTTGCCTTCAGACTCTCTTCTGAGCATCCTCTCAGTTGTGTCCCCTCTGGTCTTCCGGTAATTGCTGTCTTTGCTTGGACTGTTTCACACTCTTGTCCACCAAGTCTCTAAGTATCCTGCCCTGGAAATACTCTTTATCTAATTCAATATATTTCTTACTTTTATTATTACTCTCATTACAGTAGTCATTCAATGTAAATTTCATTAAGAACAATATATTAGATGTGCTTTTTTTTACATTACTTATGAGTACCCTGTTAATCCTTTGTTTGCAACTGTTTTTGCAGAATATTTTGACATCAAACCTAACACTGTATGTGATTCCTAATCTGTGAAAGCAGAGTTCTAAGGGTGTATCTAGAAAAAACATTTAGAAATTGTGTTCCCCACCATAAATGTTAGCTGGGTGTTTGAAAGCCCACATTCTAAAATTTAGTGCCTTTAGAAATATAGAAGGTCTAACTTCAGAATAACCAGAACACTTAAGTTAGTGAGCCGAGGTGCTTACAAATACTTGACTAATCCTCTTGTGTTCCCGGAGTCCCAGTCACAATAGAGAACCTCACAGACCAGTTTCTGAGCGAGGTGTACCAGCCGAGCAAGGTGTGCCAGCCGAGCGAGGTCATTACACCGCCTTCCGCCTTCACAGCAGTATTCCAAGTTCAAGTCTAGAAGTTAAACTCATTCGACTGGTATTTTAAACTCTCGCCTGCAGTCTTGTGTCGATTTCACACATTAGAAACACAATTTCTCATGATCTAACCCACTGTATTCTCAAGTTATCACAGAAGATGACAGTTGCCACACTGCCCTGTTGTAGGTAATTTGCTTCTGAAGTGATTGGTAAGGCATCCAGCTAGAGTTCACTTTAGTACTGAGTGAAACACACATCATTTTGTGGGGTTTTGTTTGTTTGTTTGTTTGTTTGTTTGTTTTGAGACA
This sequence comes from Montemys delectorum, assembly GCA_019843815.1. NCBI lineage: Eukaryota > Metazoa > Chordata > Mammalia > Rodentia > Muridae > Montemys > Montemys delectorum. The sequence continues at coordinate 9,907 of JADRCD010144443.1, forward strand.
GAGTTTCTCTATGTTGCCTGGCTGTCCTGGAACTCTGTAGACCAAGTTGGCCTTGAACTCAGAGATCAGCCTGCCTCTGCCTCCTGAGTACTGGGATTAAAGGCACTGGCCACCCTCACCTGGCTTGAAAACACATTTACAAATTAGTCTTCATGGCAAGTTTTCCACATTTAGGTGTGACTAAGGTCACCTCCAGTTTTCAGATGGGTAAGGCAGGAAGCTCTTTACATGATCTGTTCTGTCTGGGATGTACATCCTGCTAACCACACGTATAATATGTGAATGCACCCAGCTTATCAAATTCTTGACGATCTGTTGTGAAAATAATTGGTTCAATAAATATCCTTGCTGGGCGGTGATGATGTATGCCTTTAATTCCAGCACTTGGGAGGCAGAGGCAGAGGCAGACAAATTTATGAACTCAAGGTTGTCCTTCAAAGCTAGCTCCTGGACAGCCAGAGCTATACTGAGAAACCCTGCCTCAAAGAGCTACCCTGTCAAAACAAAACAAAACAAAACAAAAAACAAGACAAAACAAAACAAGAGAGATGGCTTAGCTGTTAAGAATACTGGCTGCTTTTCTAGAGATCCTGAGTTTAATTCCCAGCAACCACATGGTGGCTCACAACCATCTATAAAGGAATCTGATGCCCTCTTCTGGCACACAGGTGTGCATGCAGATAGAGTACCTATATATTAAATAAATCTTAAAGAAAACTAAATCAACCAAACCAACACCACCACCAAAACCAACACCACCACCAAAAAAAAAAACCAACCAGCCAATAAATAAATATCCTTTAAAATATTTTAATGAGTATCTCCAGCAATACAACTTAGCAGCTTCTACTCAAGGTGGCTTTCACTCTGTTCCTCTCTTTATGCTACTCAACATGAAGGGATACTTTAAGATAATATATTTTGGGGCTGGAGAGATGGCTCAACAGTTAGAGCACTGGCTGCTTTTCCTGATGCCCTAAGTTCAATTTGCAGCATCCACAGGGCAGCTTACAAGTGTAACTCCAATTCCAGGGGATCTGACACCCCACATAGGTATATATGCAGGCAAAACATCAATGCAGTAGATAGATAAATACATAAATGAATAAATAAATAACTAGGAAGCAATGAACAAGGACCTAGGTTTCCTCATTTTAGTAAGGAATGGGACCTGCCTTGTTGTCAGCCAAAGGCAGTCATCTCAGCTGACACCCGCCTAGCGCGTGGACAGAGTCAAGTTATCGTTACGATCCCAGAATCATTGATCCACAGAATCATTGTGCATGATAAGGTAGTTGCTGTGATAGTTCATTAAATGTGAAGTTTGTGAAATAGGAATAGATAGCTGGAATGTGTTAAGTGCCGTTATCAAAAATGAAGGGAGGGGAGGATATGGAATGTAACATTTTTTTTTTTTTTTTTTTGGTGGTGCATGACTTTAATACCATTTAGGAGGCAGAGGCAGAGGCAGAGGCAGATGTATCTGAGAGTTCAAAGCCAGCTGTCTTACACAGTGAGTTCAGTTCCAGGACAGCCAGGACTACACAGGTTGTCACAAACAATGGGAAAAAAAAAGTTCAACTTGTCTTATCAAGTCTTGTGTTTTTAGCTTCTGTCAGAATGTCAATACATGAGCAGACCGCCGCAGCAGGACACTGACAAAGTGCAGTGAGCCGGCCCAGAGAAGGAGAAGAAAATTTCTATTGGTCAGACAGAATAGCATTACAAAACCATTCTACAAAATACCTTCTCGAAATTTCATTTTAAGATGAAGAAAACAATAAATCTGTCATTTTATTTAACATTCATTTAGCTATTTAACATTCATTTAGGTACTTAACATTTTATTTAGCTTAAAATGCCTGCAAGCTACCCATGCTAAGTGTTTAGAGATGGGAATCTACAGCTCATGAAGAAATTCAATCTGGAAGCATAAACACACCTATTAGTCATACAAAGGTGATAATTGAAATAGAAGAAGATGACCTGGTCAAGGAAGTGAGTGCAGTATATTAAGAACGCAAGCTACAGACTGAATCAGGGCAGAGACATCAGGGGAGGAAGTCCCAGAGGAGGAAGCCTAAGAAACAGCTCCTATAAATGGAACAGGGAAGAGAGAAACGGAAAGGCCAGATGAAGTGCGAAGACTGTACAGCTGCTGCCTGTGGAGGAAAGGGAAGGTGAGAACGTAGTGTGTGCTCTGTGTCAACATGCCTGATCAGCTTGGAGTCATAGTAATATTTTATAAACAGTGTAACCCACTATCAACGAGGGTTTCTCGGGTGTAAAAGCTAGGTAATAATTACTTTCATCGCTGTGTGCGGTATCTTCAGGTTCTTGCTGTGCATAAACATGGCATTCTTCTAACAACCTTGTGGGGCAGCTTTGCTCAAGAAATGTAATTCTTGGTTTGGGGGAGGGAGGTAGCGGGGAGGAAAAACGGAAGAAAACCGAGGAAGAAGGGAGAGTGAGAAGAGAAGGGAGAAAGAGAGGAGGAGGGGCCAGAGAGAGGACGAATATTCAGAAGGACTAGGCAAATTACAACAAGAGGTGAGAACCTTTGAATTCTGTGCTCCTTAAACTGTGCTTCTCAAGGATTTTCCCAAAGGACTGTTAGCCCAACACTGTTAGTTTCTCTGCGCTTAGAAAACTGTTAGTTTTCTGCTGTGCTTGTCGTGTCACGTGACTCCATCACGTTTCCCACAGCTGCCTGGAGCTTCTGCAGTTTCCCTGCTCTTGCCCTGCACTTTGCTGCCGCTACCTTTCTAAGAACTCTGTAGGACCGCCCCAGGGTTCTTATCAGAATCCCCATAGGTTCTAGCCGGGAGGTGCTTGACTCCATGAGAAAGTGTCTGCCTTTTTCTGAGAAGGAACAAGGATAGTGTTAGGCTTTCGAATAATAAATGGCATGGAAGAAATTTTATTTCCAAGGTACTTATTCAGACAGGCATCTCCAGTGCATAGTTTCTGGACACCACAGGGTGTGTTTGAAACTTCATCAAGAAAAGTAAGGAAACAAATCATGTTTTAAATTATTTCAAAGTCTTTATTTTTGTGAGCAATTAAATCATTTCCACCTTAAACCGTCACAACACTGTATGTATTTACATCATAAATAAGCTTATTTATGAGTACAAAAATCATCAGCACCTAACAAAAATTCTCAAAACTTATTTCTCCTTTGGGCTGATAAGATGCCTCAGTGGATAAAGACACCTCTGAGAAGCAAGACGACCTGAGTTCAATCCCAAGAAGGGGAGAACCGATTTCCACAAGACGACCTGAGTTCAATCCCCAGAAGGAGGGAACCGATTTCCACAAATCATCCTGACCTCCACACTCATCCACCCATAGGCTTGTGCATATGTTTCTGTGTGCATGCACACGTGTGTACATACAATAAATAAGCAATTAAAGTTATCTATTCAAATACTCTATAGACTTTTACATTTTTAGGGGAAAAAAAAAAACAAGCCAAAAGCGTAGAAGTCAAGATTCAAAATATCGTAACAAAGTCAAGCTGGAGAGATGGCTCAGCTGTAAGAATACTTGCTACTCTTGCAGGGAATCTAGGTTCCATTCCCAGGCACCCACGTGGTGGCTCACAACCAACTGCAGCTCCGGTTTCAGTGACCCTGATGTCTTCTTCTGGCCAGCAAAGGTGCACATACGTACACGCATGCAGATACTCCTTTTGGTTGGAATTACAGAAGAGGAAATGGAAATCTGCTTACTTACTCATAATTTAAAGGGAACTCATAGGTACTATCTGAAAGTTCATAGGTGCTATCTAAAGGAACATAGAACTAAGACAGTAAATATAAGTATAGTATAATGTAGAAATGTAAACCAAACCAAACTGGAGTCCTTTTAAATAAGTTTAGAATAGGTAATATAAAATGATAGACCTAGCACAAGCATATCTATTGTAGTACATCAATAAAAACATCACAACATCTGTTAAAATAATTTAATGAAACTTTAAAGTAAAGCTAAGAGGTAATATGTAGCAGAGACAACTCAAGACACAGTGCTTTAGAAAGTAATAGACAGCGGCTATCCCAGGCAGGTACAGAAGTTTAAAACGGAGTTCAAATAAAATAGCCACATCCAAAGAACATGAAGAAAACCAAGGACTTAAGTGTGGTTACATAGAACTGTGAACACCTAAGAGCTACATGCCATCACCTCATTGACCTGGGAAAAGTGAACAAACACGGAAATAAACGTGAGAAGAAACTAGACTGAAACAAGCTTGGAGCAGGTAAACTGATTTACTCCTGTGACAATAAACGCTAGAGAGTGACTTACACTTCCGTGCTGCAAGATTCACAGTAGCCAAGTTAGCCAATCAGTGTCTGTGAGCACATAAATGGATTCAGAAGATGTATGTACCAAGTAGAGATTGGAGCCGTGAGGACGACATGGTTGGGTTGTGTGCAAGTTTGTCTCTCTCTCTCTCTCTCTCTCTCTCTCTCTCTCTCTCTCTCTCTCTCTCTCTCTCACACACACACACACACACACACACACACACACACACATACACACAAGCTGCACAAGGGCACATGCACAAGTACACACACACATGTGCACATTCATACACACAAAATTATCAGAAAGAAACAAAGAAACAAAGAAAAGAAAGTGAAAACAAGTATTAGAGGCAGAAATCAGAAAATAAGGGATTTTTAAAGAAAAGATTTTTTTTTTTTAAAAAATAATGAGTACACCACCGTTGCTCTGTTCAGACACACCAGAAGAGCACATCAGATCCTGTTACAGATGGTTGTGAGCCACCATGTGGTACCTGGGAATTGAACTCAGGACCTCTGGAAAAACAGTTGGTGCTCTTAACCACTGAGCCATTTTGAAAGTTGTCAGGAGCTGGGGACACTAACTCAACTCCCGTCCCCTTCCTCAGAGGAAACTGAGCTCCCTCTGGGCAGGAGACTCATAAGTTTGTTTCTGCAGGGGGGAAAAAATAGTTCTAAAGAAAATTGCTTGACTCTGGAGGCTTTGGTGGCCCCACCCACCAAACTGTCTAGTTCTTCTTTGTCCTCTAGCTTTGTGCAGAGTCTTCCTATTAGTGTCTTAGAACCTCCGTATGCAACCACCTGTATGGACAGGTGGGGTCACTAGGCACGGCAGAGAGTCTCCCAATATGAGAGGAAAGAAAATAAACAAAGGAAGGCAAACAAAAAAATGTAATTATTATGTTCAGGCAAATACTAGTTTAAACTTGATATAAAATGTGGAGCTAGGAACAACAGAGATGTTTGAGTGGTTAACGGTGCTTGCTTACTGTTCTTCTAGAACACTCAGGATCTGTCCCAGCACCCACACCGTAGATCACAACAGTCTGTAACTTCACTTACAGGTGATCCCACACCCTCTTTTGGCCTCTACTGACAACAGGCATGTACATGTGCACTTGCACACATGCAGGCAACATGATCATACGTATAATAAAAAGCAATTTTTTAAAAGGTAAGCTGGGCAGTGGTGACACACACCTTAAATCCCAGCCCTCAGGCAACAGAAGCAGGTGGATCTCTTGAGTTCTAGGCCAGCCTGGTCTACAGAGTAAGTTCCAGGATAGCCAGGGCTACACAGAGAAATCCTGTCTCAAGGGGGAAAAGAAAGGTGATGGTAAAATAAATAAATAAATAAATAAATAAATAAATAAATAAAGGCTGAAAAGATTTAAGAGTGGCTGCTTTAGGATAAAAGACTAAAAGTCAAGATGAGGAAGAGACTGGTATTTTCCTTTACAAACCTTTATTACATTTTAAAACTGTTAAAATTGGTTAGATTAGTAGAGTTTTTAAAGTCCTTGGATATTTTTAAGCACTCAAAGACATGTTTTTTAAAATCACATGTAGATTTCCATCAGCTAATGTTTCTTATTGGAAAGGGCTTCCTTCCTGTTATAGTAATGCTTGTATCATGAACTGCCACCAATTTATCTCTGTCCTAAAAGCCTCTTCCTGTTGTTCATTACTGCTAAGATTAACGAACACGAATCACCTTCCAATTGGCTTTAAGGAGTCAGAGGAAAGAATTACTCCACAGGTTCTAATAGTTCTCAAGGATCCACTGAAGTCTCTCACATTTTCTACCGTTGCTATTGAATACAACTTTTGGTCATAAAATTCAGTTTGTTAAATCACAGCCTCTGTGTACCACAAAGGTCATGGGAAATGTACTTCCGAGATGTGTGACTTCTTGAAATGTTTCACCTCCTGGTTTAGGGTTACATTGAAAGTAACAACTGTGGAACAACCTGACCACTCTTTCTGGGGTCATGCTTCCTCAACTATGAAGCCCTCCAGTGCAGCCATTGGAACATCCTATGTGCTCTCTAGGACTCTTTGGGTAGTGTTTCCACAGAAGGAAATTGGAAAAAGCATATTGTCATGCTTTTTCAAAGTATATTTTCACAACAAATTGAAAGAGATGCTAGCCAAACAGTTTCAAAAACCTCAACACCATTTTCTTGGCAATCGACAGAATAGGGAAATGAAAGGAAGGTAACATAACCATGAAACAAAGTCCTCAGACCCTCTGCTGCTCCTCCTTTATCCCTTACAGATTAGAGCAAGCACAACAGAAGGAATGAGCCAGTCTGATGCACAGAGAAAGCGTGTGTCTCATTCATGGAAAAGTCACAGTATGTGAGCTGTCACGTACTTCATGGTCTTATTTGTGTGAGATATAACAGACAAGTACAGGAGATTGAAAGACACTTTCTGTTTAGGACAAATGGGTCATACTAACTATTTCCTCCTGAAATCTCTGAGCTTGTTCTGCATGCTGTTCTGTGGTTTGGTTTCTGCTCTGACTAGGGTCTTGTGTGGGCAGGCAGGGTGGAGTCCCTCCATTCTGACTCTAACACTGTGTTGACATTCTCAGCTCACCAGTATTTGTTCCTCAATTCCTTTTGTGTTTTTCTGAGCTCCTTGATAAAGCTAGAAAGGCTCTTTGCTTCTCTTATTGACAAGCATTAAACTGGCAAAGAAAAGTACTTTAGAGTGAGAGGCATGTACAGAGACAACATAGCCTCATGTTTCATTATTCATACCATTTTGATCTTGGACACTTTAATTTTCTCCCACTAGAAAATATTTTAGTTACGTAGTACTTACAAACTTCAGGTAGGGATGCTCAATCAAAATTCATGTTTCCTTTACTGCTATTCAACATTATAATTTAGAAATTTTATTTATTATTATTATTATTATCATCATCATCATCATCATCATCATCATCATCATCATCATCATCATTATTATTTTGAGATAGACTCTTATAGGCAGATGCTGGAGAGGCTGTGGAGAAATAGGAACACTCCTTCATTGCTGGTGGGATTGCAAACTGGTACAACCACTCTGGAAATCAGTGTGGCTGGGTCCTCTGGTAAAACTATGTCCAATTTCCAGAGGAACCGCCACACTGATTTCCAGAGTG
>JADRCD010144446.1:0-15416 GCA_019843815.1 Montemys delectorum
CTTGCCTCTCTCCATCTGGATATCCCTGGTGTTAGCTGGTCTTGGTCCCTCTGACTGTGACTTGCACCTCCTGCAAGCTTGTGTGTCAGTATTCCTGGGATAACAGTTCTCTTCGAGAGGAATTTGGGTATGGAGCGCTGTGGCTCAGGGTCAGCTCCAGGATGCAGCCAGAAGCCAGAAGGATCCTGTCCCTGGATGTTCCTTGGTTCCTGTGTTGTGATAGCTCTGGGCGGGTCTCTTGGAACAGAAGTGGTAGTCTCACCTGTGCTCACAGGTGTGCCAGAACTCCTGGGAGACCAAGTTCTCCCAGCAGTATTTGGGTATGAAGCACTGAGGTACAGGATCAGCTCATGGTACTGGCCTTTTTCTTTTAAATGTGCTTAAGCATCACAATAGTTGAGCAACCTCCCAACCTCCATGTTGTTAGAATCTACTTCCCACTGAAAATGCTCAGTTACTAGTTACTAAATTTTATGTTCCCTCGTTGCTCTTGACCCAGGCAATCAGCCCTCTGAGGTTTTGTTCTCCTGGTCCTTTTACATGGTACTCTGTTTCTTCCTCCTGCACGCCTCCTCTGGCATGGCAGCTCTCTCTCATCTTCGTGGTCCAGAGCCCTGGAAACCTACAACCCTGCCTCTCTCTTCTCCCAGCTATTGGCTGGGCTGTTGGCATCTTTACTTACCAATTAGAATGAACTGAGTGCAGGTTCCCAGGAGGTACTTCCAGACCTTCTTTGCAAATAGTTTTGGGGAAGGAAGTTAGCATTAGAATACAAGCAGCTACATCCTGTCGGAAGCTGTATCACTTTAGCATTTTAGAATTTATTTGAAGACACAGCCAGTGTAGACAAACTGAAAGATCAGAATGTTTTACTCTATTCAGGTCAGGATGTGTGTGTGTGTGTGTGTGTGTGTGTGTGTGTGTGTGTGTGTGTGTGTGTGTGTGTGTGTGTGTGTGTGTGTGTGTGAGAGAGAGAGAGAGAGAGAGAGAGAGAGAGAGAGAGAGAAAGAGGGAGACACAGAGAGAGATACAGAGAGACAGAGACAGAGACAGAGAGATGGAGGCAGAAGCAGAGTATATGTGTGTACATACATGTCTCTCTCTGTTTTAAACTGTGTGTGTATGTGTGTGTGTGTGTGTGTGTGCGCGCGCGTGCGAGAGCGCGCACATACGTGCCTCTGTGGGTAACTTTGCCGTAGAATAGGGATAAGCCCAGATTGTGTGGCTTTAAGTATAAATACTTGGGCCTGAGAATCTGGCTGCAGAAACAGTCGAATCTTTCTAGAAGGGGGACAACCAGGAAGTCCTGGCTCTGTAAGAGTGTCCCAGAATACTGACTTTAGGTGCCCTGGGGTAGAGCATGCAGTCTTGGGATCTGACCTATCAGAGCTAACAGCCGAATGATGACTTAGCTGTCTGAATATCCTAGCTCAAGGAACCAGACAGTGCACTGGCATGAGAGCCACAGGTAGGACAGGTCACTGGGGATCTCCTTCTGAGTCTCAGCATGGAGAGCACAGCTGGACAGATGCTCAGGCCATCAGCCAACTGTTCTGATGGCTTATGAGACTTTATGGAAGGTCAGTGTACCCACGAGAGGGACAGAGGACATAGGTCCTCTTGATGATTCACGTCCTGAGGGAGTAACTCTAACGAATCCTCTCCTGCAGGTAAATGGTAACAGCCGTCCTGCCTCACAGTCAGGGCCTTGTTCATATTTAAGGCTACCTTGCAGACACTGCAACATTTGTTCCCCAAGTGTGCTGTCTGTCACTGGGAAGCTGAGACACAGGGACACTGTGGCCACATGAGCCTCACACAGGCCACAGGTGACAGATGTGAAGCACAAGCTATCTGTCTCCAGCTGCGTATCCACTGTCTCCACCCTGGAGGCCTTCTCAGGTGTCTGTGAAGCAGACAGGAGCTGATGTTAATCTTGGTCATCAGCTGCTTAAGGGGACATCTTGTCCAAGAGTTGAAAACAAATGGACAGTTAGGTGTGACTCCAGAAGTGTGCCACTTATCTTTGAAGAATTCCTGAAGCATTCCAGGACTCCTGAGCCTGTGTACTAGACAAGCAATCATGTGACCTCTGCTGTCCAACAGTTGCTCCTCCTGGAACACAATAGTCAGGGTTTGCTTAACCCTTCCATTAGATCCTGCATCTACCACAGGGCTTCCCAGGCTCAGGAGTCATTGATTTCAAACCACTTGACCATCTCCCTCTCATCTCACCTGATTGTGCTATTTAGAGGAATCATCCTTGCAGAGATTGGCTTTAGGTCCTGAGTATTCATAACAATAGTCTCATATGGAGAGAGTTGGCATCCCAAATCCCTATCCCAGATTGGCCAAACACACAAGTCCTTAGAGACATAGTCCCAGCATGTCCTTGCTCTCCACCTTTTTCCAGTCAGATCTGCTTCTGAAAACACTCATCTTGGTGGGCTAGAGAGATGGCTCCATGGTTAAGAGCAGAGGAAGTTCTTATAGAGGAGCTAAGTTCCATTGGCCATAAGCACACACATGGCCACTCATGTCACTTCAGTTCCAGAGGATCCAATGCCCCTTTCTGCCCGGTGTGGGTCCCAGCCATGCTGTGGTGCACTGATATGCATGTTGCTAATATAACAATACACATAAAACATTAGAATGAAGCAAACAGCCACCTCTGTATCAGGAATTATATCTGCATGGTTCTCCCCTGTGGAGGACAGGGCATTCCAGGAGAAGGAAGAATGTGGTTTTCTCCCAAGCCTGCCTGCCTGACTCTCATACTTTCCATTCTTCTGTGGCTCACCCTTTGTCTTTTGTGGTCCCGCGCCTCATGCCAGTCACCATGGAACTCCTGGGAAGGTTGGCACATGTTATGATGGTCTAGCCTGGGTAGTGAGCTGAATTCCAGTCCTGCTCATTGACTCATGTGAGATTTCTGAACACACATCAAGCCCTGAGGACAGGCTGTGGATGTTTCTAAGGGAAGTTCAGTGGGCACTCTTCTTCCGTCTGGTCTCTTGGGTAGCTTTGAGAAGCAATGCCTTGGAGGCCGCTGGCCCAGGCTCAGCAGTGGAGGACAGCGTAGCTGGAGGGACACAGTTTCATAGTGCAATGGAGGCAGTGGGTCACTGAGGACCAGGAGAGACACTGGGGCTATGACTCCAGGTCCTAGGTCTGTACCATCAAGCTCTGCAGCTGAGCTGCCACATGACAAAGACTGTTTCTCCCACACAGCACGGGAGACCCACTGTGTCTGAGCACTCAGCCCCGCTTGCATCTGCCCGAGTCACCTTCTGCCTGGTTTGCCAAGGACAGTGATGGGGAGTGGATGTTACCAAGACCAACACTGGCTGAAAGAGGCCTTTCACGGATCATTGGTCCCACAGGGAGCCATGTTCTCTCTGATATCTGCACAGCGCTGCTACCCAAGGCCACCTTCAGAAGTGACAATTCTAACTGCATAGAAGGTGAGGATGATGGCCTTAAAGCATGGACCTGAGACTCAGAACAAACCTACCTGTGAAGGGTAAATGGTCTCAACCTCTCAGCAGGTGACAGGCCAAAGTTGAGGACAGCAGGACTCTCACTTACCCATGTCCCAACTGACACACGACCCTAGGAATGTTAAGCCTGGAACCCAGTGAGTGTCATCTACAGTGTCCCACTCATCCTGAATGTTAACTCAGGATAACAATGTTAGTCATATTAATTACTAAGTGTGTTAATAATCTCCATCCCATTCTTGCTACAACTGTCTAGATACAGAGGAATAGAGCCAGGACACTTGGTCGCTCCTGGGTTCATGACACAGACCCTCCATACCCAATGAAGATCAGGCCATCCTGGCTTTGCCCAAACACATGCAGCCAGGCCCAGAACTGAGGTAGAATGGGTTGGTTAGTCTTCTCTTTCCTAGTAAGGCTCAGGGTGTTGGAGTGTAGGGGACATCCTGGATTGAGACTTAATGAACACATGGGTATTTAGTCGGTTCTTCTCTGTGTATGCTGGTGATGGACCAGGGCTCGTGCATGCTGCATGAGTACTCTTCTACAAACCTGCAGCCCAGCTCTGGCTAAGACCTGCTTAACTGAAGCTGTAGTGCAGATACTGTATCCTTCTACAGATCAGGGTTTCCCCTTCCCTCTGCTGACAGTACATGCGGCTTTGTTCCGTTTGCTCCAGATGGTTCAGATGTCCTGTTGATATCACCCTGAGACATTCATTTCCATCCAGGTCAAACCTCAACCTCTCTTGCCATGCATCCTCTCTCTCACTTGCACAGTATTCTTGGATTATCGGAGGGAAGCCCCAGTCATGCTCCCAAGAGCTCTTTCTTCCCAGCAGCACCACTACTACTCATGGATCCTAGATTTGCCTTGTCCAGAATTTGACCATTGACCTCGATAGGATCACAGAGAAAGAACCTTATAGTTCTCGGTAAGTGGATTATTGAAATGTCAGCACTGAGCTTTGGGATGAAGCCTTGGCTTTCTGGATAGATACGGACATTAATTCCCACCCTGAGCCCATGGGCACAAGCAGTTCCCAGTCCTCTCATGAGATCCAGCTCAGTCTCTTCCACTTCTTCTTGTATCTCTGGTTTTTCCAGAGTGACCCTGGATTGGTGTTGGAGAGAGAGAAAAAGAGGGAGAAGGAGAAGGTATGTGTGTATGTGTGTGTGTGTGTGTGTGTGTGTGTGTGTGTGTGTGTGTGTGTGAGAGAGAGAGAGAGAGAGAGATAGAGAGAGAGAGAGAGAGAGAGAGAGAGAGAGAGAGAGAGAGAGAGAAAGAGAGAGAGTTTCTATTAGGGGAAAAGTTGTATTTAAGGTCCTGTGGATTTTTCTGTCACCCCCTCATGTCTTGCTGTCCCCTCCATTTGCTTTCATGACCTCTATGACCCTGAAGGATCACTCAGAACTTTGAACTATGCTCATGTTTTTTACCTCAAATGCTGCCAGGTCTTGTCTTGTCTCGGCTGGTGGCTGGCTTCTTATCCTGGTTCTGAGTGTCCAGCTGTGTGAGGCTGTGGACACCAGCACATGTGATGTCTGCAGGGAGAGAGACGGACACTCACTTGGTGAATGGGGAACTTCCTGGGGTGTCTCCATTTGGAGGAGGAGGACTCAACAGTTTGATACAGTGTCCTTGTTAGTATTAACTGTCACTTTGACACAGCCCACAGTCACCTGGGAGAAAAGTCTCAACTGAATAACTTCCTTGTCAGCTCTGGCTGTGGACATGTCTGTGAGTGATCATCTTAACTGATGCAGGAGGCCCAGGCCACTGTGGGCAGCATCATCCCTAGGCAGATGGTCCTTGGCTGTATAAGAGAGCTAGCTAAGCATGAGCTAGAGAATGAGCCAGCAAGCAGGATATTTTCTGCTTTGACTTCCTTCAGGGCTACACTATGACCCAGACCTGGACAGGAAATGCATGCTCTGCTCTCCTGAACTGCTTCTACTCTGGGCCTTTTTATCACAGTGAGTGAAAGAGACCTAGAGCAGTGTATAGGGAAGAGCAGTTGACACTTCCATTTGAATCACTGTTCTGTTCCCTGTAGAGGGCCTCTTAGTATCCAGTGGGCCAAGAGAAGGAGGGATTGAGACACCAGACATGGGCTAGTGAGTACAGGTGCACCTCTTTTCCATTACTGTCCTCTATTTGAGTCTGGAGAGAAATGTACCATGAAATCTTTCCATTGACATTTCGTGAGCACAAGGCTCCTCCCTAGGGCCCATGCTCTGGAAGCACACTGCATCCAACTTTAGTCCAAGATCCCAGGGAGAATCTGGAAGCCTGCCTAGACCCACCCTACACTAGATGGAAACAGGAGTTCTGCAGAGCACAGTGAGCAGGATGATGGGCCCTGTATCCCACAGGGGCTGAAGGGCTCAGGGCAGGTCATATTTGACTTGTTGACCACCCCTGCTGTAGCCCTAGACATGGGTGTGCGGTTTTCCCAGAGAACTCCAGAGGCCGATATAAGAACGCACATTCAACACTTGGACAATTGTTTCCCTGAGCTATGACCTTGCCTGGGACACTGCTTTCCATCCCTGTCCCTACTAACCTGGATCTCCCTCCCTAGACCCTGCTCTGATTCTTGTGTGTGTGGACACCCCTCTCTCTGGGGATCCTGAAATTCCCATCCCTCCTGTCATCTCCTAAGAGGAAGACAGGATTTGCTGCAGAATCACAAAGACAAAGGGCATAGCTGCACCAGGAAGACCAGAGAGCAGTTGGGCTCAGCCAACACACAGCCCAACCAACTCATAACGCTGGCAGGTTGCCTTGAAACACTCCTTAGGAACATGAGCCCATAGTCCTTTCCAGGACACACAGGCCAGCACTTCTTCAACACCAAGAACATGAAACTCCTCACACAGCTGCTCCTGGGCCACTGTCTTGGGTCAGGAACTTGACTGGTGACATTAGTGAGACAGGGTTTATCTCATCCCCAGTCATCACACAGTTGGTTCCTTCCAACCCTCACAGACATCTCTGTCACCTTCCTGCTGGGAAATCCCACCTTCCCAGAGCACTGAGGGCACAGGGCAGACTGGGTGCTCAGCTGGGTCTCTGTGTCACAGGGACACATAGGAAAGATGGAGGTTCCCTCTTTGATGCTGACAGACTCACGTCCAGGAGTCAGCAGATGTCAGGCTATGGATGAGTCCTTGTTCTCAGAGGGCGTGTCGATGCTTATCAGCCTTGTTGCTCAAGGTGTTGTTGGAGGAAAATCATAAAGAGAAAAATTGAGAAAGATGCAGGGCAGCACTGAGAGTGGAAGTGACTGAACAGTGCCATGGACACAGACCCCACCACCCACAGCCCATAGGATTCTGGGAAGTGCTTCTGCCTGAGAGAAAACTCAGCTCAGAAGGAGGAAGGACAGCAGAGACCAGGTGCCTTGCCGGAGCTGAAGGTCTAGAGTGAGGCCATCATAGCTAGAAGAAATATGGAGGTGTCCTCTGTCCTTCCCTGCAAGGAGTGTACCCTGCTCATAGGCAATGGTCCCCACTGAGCCTGAGTCCAAGATGTCACCTGTGTCATCCTGAACCTCTCTAGCACAAGTCCCTCCAACCAAAGGCCCCTCCATGTGCTTGGTCTAGGCCAGGATTCCCTGTGGGGACTGTCTTAGTCAGGGTTTCTATTCCTGCACAAACATCATGACCAAGAAGCAAGTTGGGGAGGAAAGGGTTCATTCAGCTTACTTATACATGGCTGTTGATTACCAGAGGAAGTCAGGACTGGAACTCAAGCAGGTCAGGAAGTAAGAGCTGATGCAGAGGCCATGGCATGTTATTCATTTCGTTGTATTTCTTATTCATCCCCAAGATCTAAAGTCCCATAGTCTTTACATATTAAAAGTTCAATCAATTTAAAATGTCCAATATCTTTTAAAATTCAATGTCTCTTAACTGTGGGCTCAACTAAAATACATTCTTCCTTCAAGAGGGGAAAATATCAGGGCACAGTCACAAACAAAAGCAAAACCAATGTCTGGGATCCAACTCACGATCTTCTGGGCTCCTCTAAGGGCTTTGGTCACTTCTCCAGCTCTGCCCTTTGTAGCGCACATCTTGTCTTCTGGGTTCCAGATGCCTGTACTCCATTGCTGCTGCTGTCTTTGATGGTCATTGCATGGTACTGGCATTTCCAAAACACTGCTGTAACTAGGCTTTACCAATAGCCTCTCATAGACTGTCTTCACGGTGCCAAGCCTCAACTCCTTTGCATGACACCTTCAGTCCTGGGCCATCAATTGCAAACTGAGGCTGCACCTTCACCAATGGCCTTCCATGGCCTCTCACTGTGCTAAGCCTCAGCTGCTCTCCATGACCCCTTCATGATGCCAAAACCAGTACCACCTGGGTGACTCTTATACATTACCAAGTCCTGCTGCAGCACAAGGTACAACCTTGGCTATCTCTGGATACAGCCTCTTTGTGCTCTCAGAAAACACTCCCCAGCAGATGTCACCTCAATGATGCTGGTCTCTTCTTAATCACTGCTAATTTCTTAGCTCCAGCTAACCAGCATCAATAGTCCCAGTAATGAAAAGTTTTCACTTTAGTAGTTCTGGTATCTTGTTAATCACAGCTGATACTTCAGCTCCAGCTAACCAGAACCACAGAATCTTCACAATCAAAACAACATGGCCCTAATAAGAGTCCTTAATCTTCCCTCTGAAATTTCACAAACCAGGCCTCCATCTCTGCACTGTTCTCAACATGATCTTCCAAGTTCCCACAGACATTCTACAGAGTTCTTAACAATCAATGGATCTTTTAGCTCAAAGTTCCAAAGTTCTTCCAAAACCCTCCCCAAAACATGGTCAGATTGTCACAGAAATAGAAATCCTGACTAAGACAGGGACCAAATGTCCTGGCTGCAGTACTCTGCATTTAGACAGTTGTGGAAATGATGAGACAGAAGTTACTCACAGGCAATATTCATGTAGGATGGGTCACTTGGGTTGACACTCACTGGGTTCTAGGTTTCACAGTCCTTGGGTCGTGTGTCAGTTGGGACATGAGGGAGAGTCCTGCTGTCCTGAGACAGCTTCAGCCTGTCACCTGCTGAGAGGCTGTGATCCTTTAGCCTTCACAGGTAGGTTTGTTCTGGGTCTCGGGTCCATGCTTTAAGGCCATCATACTCACCTTCTATAGAGTTAGAATTGTCACTTCTGAAGGTGGCCTTGGGTAGCAGTGCTGTGCAGACATCACAGATCATGGCTCCTTGTGGGACCAATGATGCTTGCAAAGTCATCTTTCAACCAGTGTTGGTCTCTGTAACTTCCATGCCGTATCCATGTCCTAGGAGAACCTAGGCTCGGGCAGATGCAGGAGGAGCTGAGTTCTCAGATATGGTGGGTCTCCAGTGCTCTGTGGGAGAAACAGTCTTTGTCATATGGGAGCTGAGTGGCAGAGCTTGGGAACTGAACTTAGCTCCTCTATAAGAACTTCCTCTGCTCTTAACCACGGAGCCATCTCTCTAGCCCTCCAGGATGAGTGTTTTCAGAAGCAGATCTGACTGGAGAAAGGTGGAGAGCAAGGACATGCTGGGACTGTGACTCTAAGGACTTGTGTGTATGGCCAATCTGGGATAGGGATTTGGGATGCCAACTCTCTCCATATGAAACTATTGTTACTAATACTCAGGATCTAAAGCCAATCTCTGCAAGGATGATTCCTCTAAAGAGCACAATCAGGTGATATGAGAGGGAGATGGTAAAGTGGTTTGAAATCAATGACTCCTGAGCCTGGGAAGCCCTGTGGTAAATGCAGGATCTAATGGGAGGGTGAAGCAAACCCTGACCATTGTGTTCCAGGAGGAGCGACTGTTGGACAGCAGAGGTCACATGATGGCCTGTCTAGTACACCGGCTCAGGAGTCCTGGAATGATTCAGGAATTCTTCAAAGACAAGCAGCTGATGACCAAGATTAACATCAGCTCCTGTCTGCTTCACAGACACCTGAGAAGGCCTCCAGGGGGAGACAGTGGATATGCAGCTGGAGATAGATAGCTTGTGCTTCACATCTGTCACCTGTGGACTGTGGGGGTGTCATGTGACCACAGTGTCCCTATGTCTCAGCTTCCCAGTGACAGACAGCACACTTGGGGAAGAAATGTTGGAGTGTCTGCAAGGTAGCCTTAAATATGAACAAGGCCCTGACTGTGAGGCAGGACAGCTGTTACCACTTGCCTGCAGGTGAGGATTCATTAGACTTTCTCCCTCAGGACACGAATCATCAAGAGGTCCTATGTCCTCTTTCCTTCTCATGGGTACACTGACCTTCTATAAAATCTCATAAGCCATCAGAACAGTTGGCGGATGGCCTGAGCGTCTGTCCAGCTGTGCTCTCCATGCTGAGACTCAGAAGGAGATCACCAGTGACCTGTCCTACCTGTGGCTCTCATGCCAGTGCACTGTCTGGTTCCTTGAGCTAGGATATTCAGACAGCTAAGTCATCATTTGGCTGTTAGCTCTGACTGGTCAGATCCCAAGACTACGTGCTCTACCCCAAGGCACCTAAAGTCAGTATTCTGGGACATTCTTACAGAGCCAGGACTTCCTGGTTGTCCCCCTTCTAGTAAGATTCTACTCTTTCTGCAGTCAGATTCTCAGGCCCAAGGATCTTCCTCAGGATGGGTTTAGGGTGAGAACCACACAATTTGGGCATATTCTGATTCTACAGCAGAGTTACTGACAGAGACACATATGCAAACACACGAAGACATGCATGCCCACATACTCACTGTCTCTAACTCTGCCCCCCTCTGTCTCTCTCTCTCTCTCTCTCTCTCTCTCTCTCTCTCTCACACACACACACACACACACGTGCACACACACACACACACACACACACACACCTTTTGCCTTCAATAGGGTAAAACATTCTGATATATCAGATTGTCTACACTGGCTGTGTCCTCTGATAATTCTAAAACTCCAAATACAAGGATGCAGCTGCTTGTATTCCAATACTAACTGGGTCCCCCAAAAATGTTTGCACAAGAAGGTCTGCAAATGGCTTCTGGGAACCTGCACTCAGTTCATTCTAATTGGTAAGTAAAGATGCCAACAGCCCAGCCAATAGCTGGGAGAAGAGAGAGGCAGGGTTGTAGGTTTCCAAGGCTCTGGACCAGGAAGAAGGAGAGAGAGCTGCCATGCCAGAGGAGACATGCAGGAGGAAGAAACAGAGTACCATGTAAAAGGACCAGAAGAACACAGCTGAGAGGGTTGATCGATTGGGGCGAGAACAGCTAGCTAGGAGGGAACATAGAATTTAGTAACTACTAATTCAGAGTTATCACTGCGATGTAGATTCTAACACCATGGAGGTTAAGCAGTTGCTCAAACAACAACTATTGTGCTGCTTAAGACATATTAAAACATAAAAGCAGCTACCTGAGCTGATCCTGTGCCACAGTGCTCCATACACAAATACTGCCTGGAATAAACTGGTCTCTCAAGCATGCTGGCACACCTGTGAGCACAGGTAAGACTACCACTGTTCTAAGAGACCCACCCAGAGCTATCACAACACAGGAACCAAGGAACATCCAGGGACAGGAACCTTCTGGTTTCTGGCTGCCTCCTGGAACTGACCCTGAGCCACAGCACTCCATACCCAAATTCCTCTCAAAGAGAACTGTTATCCCAGGAATATTGACACACAAGCTTGCAGGAGGGACAAGCCACAGTCAGAGAGACCAAGACCAGCTAACACCAGGGATATCCAGATGGAGAGAGGCAAGGGCAAGAACATAAGTATCAGAAACAAGGGCTACTTGGTGTCATCAGAACCCAGTTCTCCCACCACAGCAAGTCCTGGATACCCCAACACATCAGAAAAGCA
Organism: Montemys delectorum; assembly: GCA_019843815.1. Lineage (NCBI taxonomy): Eukaryota > Metazoa > Chordata > Mammalia > Rodentia > Muridae > Montemys > Montemys delectorum. Next base: position 11,363 of record JADRCD010144446.1, read on the forward strand.
AGACTGAATTAAAGTCACATCTCATGATGAAGAGAGGACATTCAGAAGGACATAAAGAAATCCCTTAAAGAAATACAAAACACTCTGTCTCTCTTGACTCTCTGGCCTCTCGTTCTCTTACTCTCTTATGATGCTCTTGCCTCTCTCTTGCCTCTTGCCTGCTTGTGCCTGCTCTCTCCACATTCTCTTCCCCCTCTCTCCATGTGAGCAAGGCCAGAATCTACTTGTCTAAGCTCATCTTCTCTCTGCCTCTACTACTCTCTTAACTCTCTGGCTATAACCTAAATAAACTCTATTCTATACTAAAAACAAAACAAAACAAAACAAAAAAACCAAAACACAGGTAAACAACTAGAAGCCATTAAAGAGGAAACACAAAAATCTCTTATATAATTACACGAAAACACAACTGAACAGGTGAAGGAATTTAACTAAACCACCTAGGATCTAAAAGTGGAAATAGAAACAATAAAAAAAAATCAGAAAGAGAGACAACCCTGGAGATATAAAAATGAGGAAAGAGATCAGGAGTCATAGATGCAAGCATCATCAACAGAATACAAGAGATAGAAGAGAGAATCTCAGTTCCAGAAGATACCATAGAAAACATTGACACAGCAGTTGAAGATAATGCAAAATGCAAAAAAGATCCTAACCCAAAACATCCAGGAAATCCAAGACATGAGAAGACATGACAATGAGAAGACCAAACCTAAGGATAATAGGTATATGAGAGAGTGAAGATTCTCAACTTAAAAGACAAGTAATATCATCAACAAAATTATAGAAGAAAACTTCCCTAACCTAAAGAATGAGATGCCCATAAATATACAAAAAGCTGACAGAACACCAAATAGACTAGACAAGAGAAGTTCCTCACATCACGCAATAGTCAAAACACAAAATTCACAAAACAAAGAAAGGATATTAAAAGCAGTAAGAGAAAAAGGACAAGGATCATATAAGGGAAGACCTATCAGAATTACACCACACTTATCACCAGCAACTACAAAACCTAGAAGATCCCAGGGAGATGTCATACAGACCCCAAGAGAACACAAATGCCAACCCAGGCTACTATACTCAGCAAAATTCTCAACTGCCATAGATGGAGAAACCAAGATATATCCTGACAAAACTAAATTTTCACAACATCTTTCCACAAATCCAGCCCTACAAAGGATAATAGATGGAAAACTCCAACACGAGGAGGGAAACTACACCCTAGAAAAAGCAAGACAGTAATCTTCTTTCAACAACATAAAAATAACATCAAAAATAATAGGAAGATATGTATAGCAGAGGATGTCTTAGTCGGTCATCAATGGGAGGAGAGGCCTTTGGTCCTGTGAAGGTTATATGCCCCAGTGTAGGGCAATGCCAGGGCCAGTAAGCAGGAGAAGGTGGGTTCGTGAGCCGGGGAAGTGGGGGGGGGGGAATAGTGATTTTTTTTAATTTAATTTAATTTTTTCATTTATTTCTCTTTTTTCAGAGCGGAAACTGTGAGAGGAGATATCATTGGACATATAAATAAAGAAAATATCTAATAAAAAATAACAGGAAGCAACAATCACTATTTCTTAATATCTTTTAACATCAGTGGATTCAGTTCCCCAATGAAAGACATAGAGTAACAGACTAGTTTCATAAACAGGACCCATCATTTTGCTGCATGCAGGAAATGCACCTCATTGTCAAAGACAGACACAACCTCAGAGTAAAGGGATGGAAAACAATTATTCTGGCAAATGGTCCCAAGAAACAAGCTGGAGTAGTCATTCTAATATCAAATAAAATTGACTTTCAACCAAAAGTCATCAAAAAGTAATAAGGAAGGACACTTCATACTCATCAAAGAAAACAAATCTACCAAGAAGAATTCTCAATCCTGAATATCCATGCTCCAAATCCAAGAGCACCCACAATCATAAGAGAAACTTTACTAAAGCTCAAAGCACACATTGCACCCCACACAATCATAGTGGGAGACTTCAACACCCTACTCTCATCAATGGACAGATCATGGAAACACAAACTAAAGAGAGACACAGTGAAACTAACTGAAGTGATGGACCAAATGCTTTTAACAGATATCTATACAACATTTCATCCTAAAACAACGGAATATACCTTCTCAGCACCTCATGGTCCCTTCTCCAAAACTGACCATGTAACAGGCCTCAACTGATACACATAGATTGACATAATCCCATGCATCCTAAGTGATCACCACGGACTAAAGCTGGTCTTCAATAACAACAAAAACAACAGAAAGCCCACATACACATGGAAGCTGAACAACATCCTACTCAACGATAACTTGGTGAAGGAAGAAATAAAGAAATTAAAGACTTTATAGAATTTAATGAAAATGAAGGCAGAACATACCCTAAGTTATGGGACACAATGAAAGCAGTCCCAAAAGGAAAACTCATAGCTCTGAGTGCCTCCAAAAAGAAACTGGAACAACAAAAACAACAGAAAGTGACAATTACTTTTTCTTAATATCTTAATATGAAAATTAATATTACCAACAATCCTAATCGATTGAAATCCAAACATATGAGGAATTAGAAATTTGCTGATTGTCATCCAATGGTCTCTCTAATTTGGTAATTGGAGAAATAGGTCTAATATTGTACAATCTATATACACTTTCATTTTGTTTGTGACAGTGTCTTGCTGTGTATCACATAATGATCTTGTAATCTTGCTTCTCCTAACTCAGCCTCTCTATTAGTAGTATTGTTTATTTCATGTTTTTACAGTATATTATGGTTTTCACAACAGCTTATATATTTCATATGTATTTATATACCCAAAAGAAATGTAGACAATTAACTTGGGAGGTGGCTTGTAAGAGAACAACAAAGAGTGAGACTGAATGCTTTGCTTGACGTTTGTAACTCTCGTATCAAGTTTGAAGAAGAGGATTTAATAAGTTATTCTTTCTCTGAGATGAATGCTTTTCCAAATTACCATAGCTAATGAACCAAATTCTTACCCTTACCTAATGTCTGTGCCACCCTCCAAGCAGAACCAATGTTCATTGAAACAGTTGATGAATGACTTTATGGATAGACCATCTTAATACACACACCATTTCTTAAATGAATGTAACCTGTTCTCTGTGGGCTGAGAACAAAGTCACTCACTCAAGTCAAATAACTTTGACCATAGCAGGAAGTCTGTATCCAAAAATCATGCTTACAATTCATTCCTTGGTGCAGTAGAACTGTCAACTCTCACTTTAGCTACGATGGAGGTAAAATCCTTTGGTAATGTGAGGGTCATTGAAGTACAGCCTTATTACAATGAAATCCAATGTCTAAAAATTGTTCTTATTTAGGGCTTGTACCACAGTAAGAGACAAGATTTTAAGCTCTACTAAATATAAAACAAACAAACAAAAAGACTTTATATATTTATGTTCATTTGAGGAAATACTAGTAGTGATGTATTATTTTGAAGTATACAGTTAATATATTTGGAGTTATTTAAAATTTATATTGAGAAAAACGTATTTTCAGTATTCCTGTAGACAAGCATCTACATAAGACTGTTAAATTGATTGTTGTTTTATATCAAACAACTTTTATAATACTGATTTTTATTGTTATAATATTTTATAAATTTTAAGGAATATAACAAAAAAGATATTGTAGGTATTGAAGGGGAGTCTTTGGAAGGAGTTGGGGTACAAAAGGGAAACTAGAATGTGATTTAACCCTACTTACTTAAAATATATTTTTAAATGTTAACAAATTCAGATAAATTTAAATCATGTAACTTTTCTCATCATAATGCAATAAAAGTTAAAAAATAATTAAAAAATAAAAAAAAGGAACTAGAAAGCACATACATTAGCAGCTTGACAGCACACCTGAAATCTCTAGAACAGAAGGAAGCAAATACTCCCAAGAGTAATAGACGGCAGGAAATAATCAAACTCAGGGCTGAAATCAACCAAGTAGAAACAAAAAGAACTATAAAAAGAATCAACAAAGCCAGGAACTCATTCTTTAAGAAAATCTTTCTTTCTTTCTTTCTTTCT